>APFE031339631.1:49695-65645 GCA_000404065.3 Pinus taeda | reverse complement strand
TAGGACCAAGTTGAGACCCATGTGGAATAGCTAACTTTGAAAATGATCCAGGCATCCAACAACTTTCTCAATTCTTTTTGGATGAGAGGTTCCAGTGTTGGATGAACATTCTGTAGTTTATGTTAGAACTATTTCACCCCTTCTTTTATAGGAAACACATGCTGGATGATACGAGTGTCATATTTTTTTGGATCATTGTATGTCCAATATAAGACGTCTTGATACTACTTGAACAGGCAAATAAATGCTTGTCATTCTTGTGGGTAGCAACATGTACAAAGGTTCACACACTTTGGATCTTGTGGGGCTCCAAGGTTGACTTGTTCAAATGTGAACTTCGAACTTTGATTCTTTGTGTTAGTAGGCCCTCTAAATTGGTTTCTTAACTCATGTAATCTCTCCATGGACACCACACCTTTTGGCATAGTGTTTCCTTTCGGTGCTTGGGATACTTCCCATAGATCTCGCTCATGCTCATCCTCCTCTATGACGACATCTTTGAATACATCAACAATCACAATAAAGTGTAGTATCTGTTGGTCATCATTGAAAATGTGTAAATTAGTAACATTGTTAGGTAGAAATGGTTTATATAAAATTTCAATAGAGAAACCATTTGTGAATGGCGACATCCTAGCAGTAGCATTTTCCAATGTATCTCCTGCCACATTTCTAACTCTTAGAACAAAAACAATATTGAAAACTTTGAAATGATTTATCAAATTCCATACCACTTGCTGGTAGTTTTTGTGATGAGGTAAAACAAAGTGTATAACATCTTACCTAACAAGTGACTACCTCTCAGTCACTAATTACCTTTAGGAGCTATACCTTCAAGTCTATAACTTTTTTCAATCCAAGTACGGGTGCTTCATATCCTACAGTATTATAGTGCACTCAAACTCCATATGGCATGAAAGCATATGTTTCTTGTTATGCAGGGCTATGAGGACAAAACTAGCTCTGGAACCATCCTACATATTAGAACCATCAAAATAAAGAGTCCAAAAATTGCAGGCTACTAAGCTATTTCTACTAATACTAGCATTACCGCTATTAGGTACATATGTATTACATATTTTATTTACACCAACTAGAGAAGGAAGGAGTTCTAGTTGTTTATCTGGTGGAATGGGTGATGGTTGTGCAAAGTAGCATCTGACATCAGTTTCTAGAAATTGGTTCCCAAAAATTAAATCTGCAAAAGCAACATGCTCATTTTTCCCTTCAAAAGGTGTAACAACGTGTTTCATGTAAGCTTCTTGTTCCACCCACATTTGGTTATTTTTGCCCCTGTACAAAAGACATAAATGTGACCAATAAGTAGCAAAATACACTTGTAATTTTCTTGGCCATTCTCTACTTAGAAATATACTATAGGCTTACGAAATGTCTAGAATCACTATGTTTATACATTGGTGAAATCGTTGGTCATATGATAAGTAAATAAGAACGTTTTCATGTTCACAAACAACTTGGAAAAGAGACCTATCCGACTGAATAATCTGTGGATTGGTCTTATACCATTCGGCATTTATTTTCTTGGTAATAGATAATGGAATTAGGTTTATGTATGCACCATAATCAACTAACAATTGTGAATGAAGGGAAATGAGTATTAGTTTCTAAGATCAAAGTGTTAGCAACTGATTCCAGAGGACCAAATGACTTACCAATATCCTTTTAGGAAGAAGAAGAATTACCACCTGATGAAGATTGGGTAAGGGCTTGCAAAAGAAGTTCCCACTAGCTTGCTATTATTGTGAGCTCTAAGATTGAAATATTTGAATGAGCTTTCTTCATATATTCCACTATGTTATATTCTAGCGTAGTAGGCATCATCGAAGTGTATGGAAGGGTAACTATTTTTTTTCAGTTTTGGAATTGTACACTTGCTTTTATTGCAGGTAGAAGTCCTCTTTGTTGTGGCAGCATCTCCAAACATGTTTTCAGCTTGATTGATGGGTGGTGTGATTTTCCTTAATAGATGTTCCTTCAACTTTTTCCTCATTTGCTCATCTTCAAGAATAGGCCCTTGACTCTTAAACTTGTATCAATTTTTTTCTTCTGTTCTGGGACCTCATTAAGTGGTGGTTCCTCAATATTTCTATTTTTAAAAACGAATGCACAACTGAAAGTATTTATTGCATGTTCAACACCTATAGTTTCTTCAACCACAGAAAATTATTCCTTTTCTTTTGTTTGCTTGTTCTGCTTATTTGAAAGTACTAAGCCAATAATGTGCACAACTAGAGAATTCATGTTGTGATTCCACTATGGGAATGCCTTTCTGACTGATGTTGTTGATGAAAATAATGGTATTTTTTCATGCCCATGCTTTCGACATCCAACATGACATTCTAGCCCTGTGCTGACTTAACCAACTAATTACTATTATTATTGTTGTTTTTGTTGGTAGTCCTTCTCAGGAAGTTAAATTTTGGTGCTTATTGCTAACAGTGGTACCTCTTGTCCTTTGTTTTAATTTAGGCAACTCATTGGATAAAGTCTTGATAGTTTGGGTCAAGATTTATAGATCATCAGCTTATTTATCTTTGGCCTTACTTGAAGAGTCCTATAACATTTTTCCTGTCTTCTTGAAGTCTTTCGATGATTCATCATCAATGATGACTCCAATTTCACACAATTCCTTTTAAAAAATGATGGCTTCTTCAAAATTCAATGCCAAAGTTTCTTTCACAGTTCTCTTCAAAAACTGTGTAATGCTTGTCGGCAAGGTAAAACTGTCATAATCAATTGTGATAGAGGCATGAGGTTTCATATCTATGAGAAATTTTTCCAATGTGTGATTGAAGCTTTGATTAAAATCTTTAACCTTTTCTTTCTTCTCTAGATTTGTATTACCTAACTCGTTTAATAACATGGTTGGGGTTTTTTTATTAGCAATTTTTTCAAGAAACAACATTTTAAACCCCTTCCAATTCTGAATTGAATTTGCAGGAAGACTAGTGTACCAAACAATTGCTATACCATCGAGGGTACAAGGAAGGCATTTACATTCAGCATCGTCAAAACGTACATTTATCGTTTGTAGGTGTATATAGAAGTTACCTAAATGGTCTTTTGCTTTGATTTACTTGTCAAGGTCATACTTTGTTAGCATCTTTTCGAAGTGTCTTGGTAGATTATGTAAAATACATGCAAGAGTGAGTGGACCCCGAGACTTCCAATCCAAATCTTGGTCGGCCATGTTCTTGTCTCTATGCTCTTCCTCTTCTTCAGAATCTGAGGAATTTTCATCGTCACCGACAAACCCGTAGAAAGTGTTGTCTGAGGGCACAACATTTTCCATGTCCCCCTTATTGTAAGATGGAGGTTGCTTTGGTTGTTCTTTGTTATCTGCATATTTCGCTAACGCTTCAAGGGTGGTGAAAACTAGATCTTCCACTATAGGGACAACTATACTGGTAGGATTTATTTATTTATTCTTTGGAAAGTAAGAAAGATTATGTGCTCTAGGAATTAATCCAATGGCATTCGCAAAATGATGGGTTATAGGCTAGATTTCCTAGATGTGCTTGTAGGAAAATTCACAAGTTTGTTTCAAGTCAGGATAAGAAAATCCACCTGCTTTATGAATATGAGTCAGATAAGTGTTGGGAATGTTGTTTCCTTGACGAAAATAAATATGATGTGGGTGGGTGAAGTTATCAGCCATAAAAACCTAGTTTTCCTCCTAGTTCCATAAATATATTGATAGTGTTGGACCTACCAACATTCAAAGGGGTCTCCTCGATATGCAATCCCAATTATACGTCTCACCATTTGGGATAGGAGACCCATCTATAATATGGTGTGGTTTCCAGCTACTTAAATATCTGGCTTGGCTTTGAGTGTTAGCAAGAGAGTGTTATGCAACTAGCTCACAAAATAGAAGAAGAGATAGATCAACGACTTCAAAATCAACCTCTTCGAGGGGGAAACCTTGTTTACATTAGACAAACGAATAATTCTTGGATGATTCAAATAAAAAAACCTCATTTCTATATATAGGACTCTAAGGGGTCACAATATAATCAAAGATGACATAATAAGAAAAATATAAGCTCACAACAATAATAATAGTGGTTTTCTATGAGGCACAATAATAATAGTATGGGGATAATAGGGGCACAACAATAACAATAAGGGCTACAATGACAATAGTAATGTGTAAATCAATAGTATTATAGGGACCTAACATGCCCCTCTCCTTCCAAAAAAGTGGTTTAATCAACGCTTGAGTAGTTCTGGATGCTTCTTTATAAAATTCTCATCCTCCCATGTGGAATATTCCATGGGTAAGATCTTCCACTTGATGATATACTCTGAAATTGATCGATTTCATAGATGTTGAGTTATTTCTTCTGTGACTACTTCAAGTTCCAATATGATTTTTCCTTCCTCGTCAAATATTGGCAATATTGTTTGAACTCGGAGCTTGTCACCTATAACCTTCTTTAAGAAACATGGTAAAGTCGGTGCACTCGGGAAGCTACAGGAAGCTCCAATTTGTATGCCATAGTACCAATCTTTTGCAACACCTTGTACGAAGCATAATACTTTGGTGATAATTTATTATCCTTCCTAAGTTGCTTGAGGGAGACTTGTTTATATGGTTGCAGCCATAGAAATACCCAGTCACCTACATCAAAACTTTTATCCCTACGATGCTGATCTACCTGTTGTCTTATTCTATTCTACGCCAAAGTGAGGTTATCTTTCAAGAGTTCGAGAACTTGTTGTTGATGCTTGATGTGATATTCCATTGCTTGAACCTTATAATTTTCTCTTAAATATGATGTGATGGACGGTGGGTGATATCCATAAAGTTCCATAAATGGGGTCATTTTTGCTACATTATGGAAGGAAGTGTTATACCACAATTCATCGAGAGGTAACCATTTGACCCATTGTGTCTGTTTATTAGATATAAAGAAATGAACATATCCTTCCAAACATTTGTTTACTATCTTAGTTTTCCCATTAGATTGACGATGATAAGATGAGCTATGAGCTAACTAAGTACCAAGACAAGAAAATAATTATCTCCAAAAATTTCTAGTCAAAATTGGATCTTTGTCCCTTACAATAATCTTTCGGTTTCCGTGTAGCTTCTGAATTGTTTCCATAAATGTTGTAGAAATCATATTGTATTTAAATGAATGAGATAATGCACAAAAGTCTACATACTTGGTAAGTATGTCAACTACCACCGTGATGGCACTCTTTCGTTCGAACTTGGGTAAACCTATGATAAAATCCATTGAAACCTCTTCCCAATGTTGGCTTGAATGGAGAAAGGTTGTAATATAACTGGGGTATTAATTGTTTGAAGTTTATTTTATTGGCGAACCAAACATTCCACCACAAAATTTTGAATATCAGATTTAAGATCATCTAGAGAAAATTCCTTCTTAACCTTGTCATATGTTTTTAAAAATCCTGAGTGCCCTCCAAAGGGAGAGGTGTGAAATTCCATAACAATCTTTTTTTTTGAGTTGGGAATTCTTACATAGGTATAAGCAACCTTTGTACCATAACGAATCACTTTTCCAGCTAAATGTATCATATGTACTGGGATCTTGTTGTAGCTTTTGAATGAGTGCCCACACTTCTTCCTCATTATTGCATTCATCCCTTGCTTAGTTTATCCAATTTGGTTGGATAATAGAAATGTCACAAAGCAATGCTTCCACATCCTCATATTTTCTTGAGAGTGCATCTCCCACAACATTTTACTGCCCTTTTTTGTTAATGATTTCAAAGTCATAATCCAACATCTTTGTGACCCATTTTTACTGCTCTTATGAAGATAATATTTGTTCTAAAAGGTAGTTATGACTATCATGATCCATTTTTACCTTGAAGTGTCTTCCCATTAGGTAGGGTCGTCATTTCTTAAGCATGTAGTATTGCCAACATTTCCTTCTCATAAATAGCTCTGTGTAAATAGTTTCCTTTTATTGGATGAATTTCGAAAGAAATGGGTCTTTCTTCTTGCATGAAAACAACACCAATTCCATTTCCTAAGGCATCACATTCCACAATAAAGGTTTTTTTGAAGTCTGGCGTAGCTAATACCAGTGCTTGGCACATTGCCTCTTTAAGATGTTCAAAGGCCTTCGTTGCTTCTAGAATCCATGAAAATTCATCTTTCTTCAATAATGTTATTAGAGGTGCTCCCATTCTCCCATAATTCTTAAAAAAGTTGCAATAATGCCCTGTCAACCCAAGAAATCCTCGTAGATGCTTTATGGATGTGGGGATTTTCCATTCCTTAATGGCTTTAATTTTGCTAGGGTCTACCTTAATACCTTTATGAAATATAATATGACCCAGATATTCCACTTCTTGTACTCCAAACAAACATTTGGAGCTTTTTGCATATAATTGTTTCTCCTCCAATAGTTTGATCACCCTGTCAACATGTTGAACATGATCCTTCCAAGACTTTCTATAGATTAGTATATCATCAAAAAATACTAACAAAAATTTTATAAGGAAGGGTGTGATGAATTAAGGGTTTGAAAATGGAATTCATCAAATGTTGAAATGTATAAGGTGCATTGGTAAGGCCAAAAGGCATGACCAAAAATTCATAATGACCCTCATGATTTATAAATGTTGCTTTTGGAATGTCTTCAATCTTCACTCTAATTTGATGATATCCTAAATTAATATCCAACTTGGTGAACTAAATTGATCCATGCAATTCATCCAATAATTCATCAGTGACAAGAATGGGAAATTTATCTTTAATAGTGAGCTTGTTGAGATCCATATAATCCAGACACATGTGCCATGATCCATCCTTCTTGTGCACCAATAATACTAGAGTAGAGAAAGAACTTTCACTAGGTTTAATTATACTAGCCTCTAGCATTTGTGAAACCATACATTTGATTTCACTCTTTTGGGCATAGGGATATCTATAAGGCCTCATGTTTGGAGGAACACTTTCTGGAATCAAATGAATAGCATGATCATGATCAAAAATAGGTGGGAGGCCTTTGGGAGTCTCAAATACCTTGGAATGATTGTGCAAAGCTTTTTGGAGATTTGGAGAAATAGACGGTTTCAATGTGGGAACCTCTAGTGAACATAATTGAGAAATTATGCCTCGTTGTTCTTTCTTTAGAAGCTTTGTCATTTCGTTAGGGCTAATTATCTTTCCTGGTTTCCCTATGATACCCATTAATTCAAATTCTTTTCCTTACAAAAAAGATTCATGAAAAGTTCTCAAAAATTAAAAGTTATCGTACCCAAGGATTGTAGCCATTGAGCTCCTGGTTCCACATCAACACCACCCATTGAAATGGAAATCATTGGGCTATTCAATACATACTATCCCATGGATAGTTTGATATTATGGCACTTTCTAGAGCAATTTATGGTTCCTCCACTTGTAACAATCACTTGACACTCTAGTGCTAGATATAGGAAGCAATTCAATTCCTTCACTCTCTTACAATGAATAAAATTATGGGTATTGCCTGAATCAATCAACACTATTACCTTTCTCTTCTCAATAGTTTGAGAAGTGGTAATTTCAGCTGATGCATTACAAGATATGGTTGGATTCATTTCTTCTTTCTCTAGGGTTTGTTCCTGGTGTATATGCTCTTCTTTTGACATTTCTTGTTCCTTTTCTTCCTCCTCTTCACAATCTATGTAAAATAATTTCTTCTCAGTACACTTATGACCTTTAGTGTATTTTATATCACAACTGTAACGAAGCCATTTTCTCTTTTTTCTTCCAATTTTTTTTGTTTCAACCTTGTAGGTTATGGAAGGCTAGGGCCAACAACACTATATTTATAGTTGTAAGTGGTAGGCTTCCTTGTTGCCATAATTTTTCTTTCCATTTTCTTGCCAACTTGAATGCCTTCACTAATGAATCAGGTTCCCAAAGGTGAACCTGATGTTAGATGCTATAGCTTAAATTCCCTATGAACACAACAATCCTTTGATCCTCTGGAATATCTTTTACCCTTATATTCAATTTTTGGAAGTCCTCAATGTCCTCCATCATTGAACCCTTTTGGTTGATATTTATCAATTGACTAAAAAAAGTGTTTATTTTTGTATCCTCATAATGTGCTACCATTTCTTCCGTAAAAATTTCCCAAGTGACAATTTATTTACAAGAGAAAAGCCATTGATATCATACAAACTGATTTGGTCACAGATATAAAGTTGCAATGTGTACCTTTTGCATGTTTTCCACATTATGGAGATCGAAATATTGCTCCAACTGTAGTATCCATGTTACGGGATCCTTGCCATCAAACTCCCTTATATCAATATTTGGAACATGGTGGGTTTTCAATCCAACGTTAGAGTCTATGAAATCATTATTAACATTTTTTTTTTCTCATCATGAGTTTCTTTTACTAACCTTTTTGCATTAGTAAGCATTTCTTGTAGCAGCTTTTTCAAATCTATCTTCAAATCTTCCATGTTTCCTTTAAGTTTTTATTCTATACCATCCATCTTAGATTCCATGCCATCCATCTTATATTCCACATTGTTATCACCTGCTTTGAACCTTAGGCTGAATGAAGGCAATGCAAGGGTAACCACAAACCACGCTTAGCCAAGTAGCTAGCACTACTAGGCTGGGAGAGAGTTCTCTCCATAAGGATCTCAGCTAAGATGACTGGATCATGAAAAGGATTTCAAGCTAGGTATAGTAGTATGAAGTTTTCATTGGATTTTGAAGGGGTTTTGCTGGATCAGAAGGAGCTGGACAATTTAGGTCTAGGGAATTAGATCAAAATTGCAGGGTGTTCAATGGGGAAAGGTAGGCATAAGATCTAACACTCTAGGGATTGATGGGTGAGGTGTTTAATACTGGTGAGAGGCTAGGAAGAGCATGTGATTACCATGGATCCTTCCCAAGCTATGGATCCTTGCAATTTTTCATCGACCAAACTTCTTATTTATGACTACTTGCCTCTGGGAAGCTTGGACGAGGTACTACATGGTTAGTATATTGGAAATGCTAAATTTGTGAAATTCATGGAAATCCTTCAAGATGACCTTAGTTCTGATTTTAAAGTAGGTTATAATATTTTCAATATCGTTTTTTGTCTAGAGTTTTGGTGTTTGGAATTAATTTCCAAGTAGTCCTACCAATTTTGTCCAGACCATAGAAAAACATAATCAACTTTGGAATGGACTGCTTGATTGAAAATAATAGTTGGAGTAGATCGAAATCTGGCTTATCTGCACCATGATTTCTATCGTCGCATTGTACATAGTGATGTAAAGCCCAACAATATATTGTTGGTTGAGAATTTGGAGTCACATGTATCAGACTTCGGTCTTCCAAATTCTTGGAAGATGATGAGACACATGTGGCCACCATTATAGCTAGCACATTTCACTGCTTGGCACCAAGTACCGACTTCCTTTAGTTCTATCCCTTTTTAGGATTTAGAGATTTTGTATCGCCAAAGGTAGTCATATATTTTTATCCAATGACAGCTAATTGAGAGAGTATCTGTAAAGTGGGTGAGCAAAAGGGGAATCTGATGCATACAACTTTGGAGTTGTTCTGTTAGAGTCACTCAATGGCAAATGGCCAACATGCCAATAATTTGTAACAAAAGGTTTGAATGTTGTTGGATGGGTACTTTATGATATATTTTATCATTTTATAATTAAATTGATAATTTAATTTTAAAGTCATAGATACTGTGACAATTTTATTTTAAATTCATAGTAATCTAAGAACTTGTTGTGATTTAAAATTCCCAACATGCAATTTTTGACTAATAGATTTAGTTTCACCATCATGATTAGACAATTGCATTTCTAATTGAGTATAGAACGGAATACACACTATGACATTGACATCCCCATTCCAAATGTAGGTAAACACAGTATTTGAGGAAAAATATGTTGGAGGAAATTGTTGGTTGATACACATTGTGATTGTGGTTGTAAAGGCGGTTCTACAAATCATTGTGAGGTGCATAACTTCCAATCCTAAAGAACGTCCAACAATAAACCAAGTAGTTCAGATCCTAGAAGAAGATACAGTGTGTCTTCATACCTTAATGACTTTTATATATCTAATTCAGAGTGATCGGATAAATTCAATCCTAGGCCTTCCATACCCATTTTGGCAACTATTTTTTTCATCTTGGTCATAAACTCTTCACGGCTTCAGTTGTGTTGTTCTTTTCTTCTTGTATATATTTGTGAGCCAATGGCCCTCTGCAAATAAATCATGGTGTCTTCTCGAGACTAACAATGAATATGCTCATGTCTATGATTGTCAAGGTCCTTAGAGTCAGTCCTTTGAGAAGCATTTTTTCCTATGGCTTCTTTATTCTTAAAAATGCCACTAGAAGCTTATCTATTTAAATGACTCATTTTGTCCTTCAAAATTTTGGTCTTTGGGCCATGAAAAACATTATTTTATCCAAACTGAATATGTTTATTCCACCATTCCTCTACTCTGTCTTTGAATTTAGGATGAGATATCTAAATTTTTACAAATATCAAAGGCAAACATTTGCGAGCTAGATGTACCCAAATTTCCTAATACCATTGTATGTTTAGAGTTGGAATTCTTGGGGATTAGGATTCAAAACAAAAGTTACTTGGAAACCACTAGGAATTTGAAATAAATCTCTCAGTCCCTTCTGCATTGTGATTCCTCTCCACCTTTCAATTAGCTCGTAAGAATTGGACGTCAAAGACAAACCAGTTGAAACGAAGTCCACAATCTCTAGGCTGGCAAAATTGAATCCTAAGTCTCTACTTTTCTCTGAATGTACAATAGTTTCATTGAAATCTCTATCAACAACCATTTTTCTTCCTCCAAACGGATTGAAACGCTTCCAGCAATTCGCAACATCTCTTCCTCAGAGTCAGATGAGGAGCATTGTAGACATCTTGTATAGATAAAATATACACTGGCCACATAACTATGGACTCTATAATGAATCCAAAATTGAGAACTAAAAATGTGATAAATATTCATTTTGCAGCATCCCACAAAATAACAAATACCGAACTAGCTCTACCTACTTCTTTAGACTTGGTTGTTGTTTTAGCTTTTCAGCACTTCATTACATTTTTTGATCCAAGTCAGTTCTTATGTCACTGTTGCCTCCTCTTTATTGAAATATTTGACTTGAATTATTTCATTCCTCAAAATTTGACTTTTTTCTTCTATGTTGTTATTTCTTATGCCATTACCTTACGACGTTTCCTTTGTAACATGTGGGGCAAATGCTAGTCAATATGTTAACAATGTAATAATGCCTGAGTTTAATGACCCGACTGTTAGCTCATTGTTGTCATATCTACTACATGAGTGAAATATCCACTCTATGAATGTTTATCAAACTCTATAGTCTAATTTTGTTGTTAGATTCGTGAAACACTTGGATTTATGATTGTCGTTGATCTTCTTATCGCTTGATTTGACGACCTAGCTTGCAATGGGGGGTAAACGGTAACTAACTCGTCCCAGCCCCTATTGTTCAACTACTCGCTTGGTTGCTTCATAGTAAGGTTCTCTAATCTACAACTTACCACAGAGGTGTTAGTGTTTCTTTGACATTTGTGTTTACGAGTACTCTTCTTCCCATATCGAATCTGTTGAACTTTAATGGCTTAGAGAAAATACATATGTCTTCTTGAATAGTTTGTTAATGGTTTGTCTTTCCTCATATCTTCTACATATGACAACAAGGTTCCACAAACCTCTTCACATTCAGCTAGGAGCGAATGTTGGTATTTGTATCCACAGGTAATGACAAGTTTTATGTCGAATTTTCTCCTCTGACAGGTTAATATAGTTTTCTCTTATCCTTGCTAACAAATAGGTTTTGTAATTTTTCAGAGAGATGTAGCCAGTTTACCAGGTTTCAAGCTCTTTGCAAGTATTAAGCGAGGGCTTACAAATATATATAATTTTTCCTTTTTTTTCAAGATTAAACCATTGAGCGTGGGGTTAACGAAATATGATTTCTTTTGGCAGTTCACAGGTTAGGTTCTCAAATTTACTTCGACATTCAAGGTTCTTTTGGGTTGAATTCTTACGATTGAGCCAAGAGTTAAATCACACCATTTTCCCCTCCTTCAAGGTTTTTCATTTAAACTCGCTTCCGAACCATGTAAGGAATTCTAAGAGATTTTCTCATTCATTCAAAATGTTTAACATTTAATTTAGAGAAATAATTCCTAAGGGTTTTCTAACGGCCTAGAGGGAACCCTATGTACACTTTGTAATTAACATTTATAAATATTACTAGTGTAATTACTTTACCCAACTTTAGACAAGGGTTTACTTTTGTCATGGTTGTAACTATAGCCGAGACCTTTCAGGCATTTTCTCACTCAGGATTCACCCCATGAACCTATGACATATCATGTGTGTTCGTGGCATATTAAACAATACCCTTATTGGAAAATCTCTCTAAAAGTTACATTATTTAACCCCCTACCAACATGAACGCTATATAGATTCCCAATTTAAAAAACCCTACTTTCATTAAATATTGTAGATACCCAATTTTTCATTAAAAAAACTCACTTCTGAACTATGTAAGGATTTCCAAGAGATTTTCTAGTTTTGGTCGAGAGTGTTTAACATTTAATTTAGAGAAATAATTCCTAAGAGTTTTCCAACAGTCTTAGGCAACCCTAAGCACACTTTGTAATTAAGATTTATAAACATTACTGGTGTAATTGCTTTACCCAACTTTAGACAAGGGTTTACTTTTGTCATGGTTGTAACTACAACCGAGACCTTTCAACGGTTTTCTCACTCGAGATGGGTTTGCTCCCTCAGGATTCACTCAGTGAACCTCTCAGATATCATATGTGCTCGTGGCATATTAAACAATACCCTTAATTTGACTACATATTGGAAAATCTCTTTAAAAATCACATTATTTAACCCCCTACCAATATGAACCCAATATAGATTCCCAATTTAAAAAACCCTACTTTTAATAGATATTGTAGGTATCCATTTTTTCATTAACATTTTTTATACCCCTTTATAATTTTTCATTAACTTTAAGCTCTATTTTTTATATTTTCCAATATAAAAACCCTTTACCCCCTATATAACCCCAATATATTGTGTCATTTTTTCCTCAATATATATCGCGCAATTGGTATGATATTTCTCCCACAGTGAAGCCATCGTTGATTTGCTTCGCTAATTTTAATGGATAATTTCCAAAAATATTGGTTGTTCCTTATTGTTGTATTTTAGCGACATGGAACGCTTAATTCACAGTTATAGATCTGCATTTTTTTTGTGCTACACATATATTATTTGAACTGTAATATTTTTTATCTACCTATTTAAATTTCATCATTTGCATAGACTTGTACATATACTCCTTTCCTTATCTTTATTTGATGAACTTTTGTTGAATATAATAGAAGATGTTCTTTACGATTATTAATGTATTTGCGTACACTTCCTACATTGTATAGTTTCATGCATATATTTTTTAATTTTTATTTTGTAGCATGTTCAAAATGATTTAAAGCTCAGGTTATATTATTAATTCCATACTTACAAACAAGTTATACTCTTAGTGAAACTTAAAATACTTGACACAGAGAAGGTTTTTTTTTTTTTTTTTTTTACTTCTTTTCTGTTTTCTTTGATACCCAGAAAAGAGATGGGTCCTAAGGAATTTTGGGAATGTATCCTTCCCTTAGGGTGTCCAAATCACAAGCTCTCTAGGCTCTAGACTGTTATTTTACAAACCTTGGTTTGCAATGTGGAGCTTAACAAAAACCTGACTTGCAGTTTTTTCCACATTTGTTTGTCATTGAGTCTTTATACCTTTGTAACTCTAAGGTGTGTATAATTTATAATTATCTCTAACCCCATTGGGATGAGAGTATTATAATCCCTCTCCTGTGGATCGTCCTGCAGTGTTACTATTACCATATTATGAAATTTCACAGATACTTTTCATTATTCTTTTAAAACAATCTAAATACAGGTTTGGCTGTGTCGAGTATAAACCCTTCATAATTAACTCAAACAACCACAACGATAAAAAAAATAAAAAATTATGTTTTTCATTCACAATAATAAATTGTTTCATTACTCCATAACGTTTACACTCTCATAAGTTTTGGAAAGAAATAGTTATACTTATCTATTTTGATATGGACTTGTCAAAGAAAACTGAATGAGGAAATGACCACTCCTCCCTACCAACGAGACGGAAATCATGTCTAGTTATCCTCCCAACTTTCTTAAATTCTAGAAGAGCCAATACAATAGTAACCTACTAAGGTGAGTTCTCAGGCATCAGGACCCAATCCAACCTAGAACCTTACGAACTCTTGTCTGTTTTGGAGTTTTCCACCAGCTCAAGTATATATGAAGAAAAACTCCTCTAGTAGCATCTGGCCGCACCTTCTAAGCTTCTCATTCAGGTTATTTTCTCTTTCAAGGTATCTTTACCTTTTTTTCCAACCCCTTGTTTTCCGAGTCATATATTTTTATCTCTAGGGAATGGGAAAATGATAAATATCAATAACGGTATGAAAGTTTAAAAGAATTCATTTAGGGTCTTTCCGTGAGTATCCAAGACTCACCACAATATTTTTATTAACAAAATAATAAAATAAACTTTTCTAAACATTTAGAGTTCCACTAGGCTTTTCTGCTAAGCCTTCAGTTTCTAGAGTGTCAAACAGTAAAAGTAAAGGATAGTAAATAATAAGTATTTACATTAACTAGGGGGTGTTACATCTACTTTCCCTTGTGTAAAACACTATCATTGGTGTTAATTATTTCGCTTGAAATAGTTTAGGGTATGCTTATTGCATAAATATTTCATCCTCCCAGGTGGCCTCTCATATGCTAAAGTGTCTCCACTGCACTTTAACCTAGGTGATATCTCACCTCTGTAACATTATTTCTTTGATTGAGAATATGCAGAGGCTCTACTAAGAAATCTCCATCCGATTCGACCCATTTTATAGTCATAACATTGCCATTAGTTCTATTTTATCATTTAATCAAAACATATATCCATAAACTTTCAACATACATTTTACCTGTACATCTTTCCAATTTATAATATGTCTAGAATCATATATATATGTAAAAAAGTGAAACATGAAACACATTATGGACTCGTATATGACTTTGTAACCCATGTGGAATTCTCTGTAAGTCCTCTTCTTGTCTGTGTAAGATTTTTTCCTATCTTGAGTATCTTTTAAATTTTGTTGAATCTTTTACATTGTGTGTTCCATATGCTCGCATACGAAGTCCTAATACTAATTTATCCTCAACACTACTCCATTTATTAGACATTATACATCTTTTCTCATATAACAACTCAAAGGGATTCATTTTTAATGATTCACGATAATTGTTATTATATGATAAATCCATTTGGTGAAGGTATTCATATAATTTAATTGGTTGTTACATTAGATACATTCTTAGCATATCCTCAAGTACCTGATTAACCCGTTTAGTCTTCCCATCTGTTTATGGGTGATATGCACTACTAAACTCGATATGAGTACTTGATCTAGTAAAAATGGCCTTCCAAACTGAACTTCACATCCGTATCAGAAATTATCAATATTGGCATTCCATGTAGCCAAAATATTTCTCTCATGAATACCTTTGCAATTTGAAAACTTTCGTATCAGAATTTAAGAAGAATGAAATGAGTTTCTTTGCTGAATTTATACACCACTATCATAATGGTATCATTTTACTTCTTAGATCCATGTAAGAGCATTACACAATCTAATGTAATCGTGTCCCATTTCCATTCAGCAATGGGTAATGGGTGAAGTGAACTAGTAGGATGCTGGTGCTTAGCGTTTACTCGCTGACACTCCAAACATTTAGCTGAATATTCAACAATAGCATTCCTCATTCTTGGACAAAATTAAAAATTCTTTATTGTAGAATATAGTTT
>APFE031339631.1:12384-49685 GCA_000404065.3 Pinus taeda | reverse complement strand
GTATGCTTATTGCATAAATATTTCATCCTCCCAGGTGGCCTCTCATATGCTAAAGTGTCTCCACTGCACTTTAACCTAGGTGATATCTCACCTCTGTAACATTATTTCTTTGATTGAGAATATGCAGAGGCTCTACTAAGAAATCTCCATCCGATTCGACCCATTTTATAGTCATAACATTGCCATTAGTTCTATTTTATCATTGAATCGAAACAATAATCCCATAACTTTCACACACATTTTTTACACTGTACACCTTTCCATTTATAATCATGTCTAGAATCATATTAATATTATATAAATATATTTATATATATAATATATATATTATAGAACAGTTGAAGACATGAAACACATTATGGACTCGTATATGACTTGGTCACCCATGTGGAATTCTCTGTAAGTCCTCTTCTTGCCTGTGTAAGATTTTTTCCTATCTTGAGTATCTTTTAAATTTTGTTGAATCTTTTTCATTGTGTGTTCCATATGCTAGCACACGAAGTCCTAATACTAATTTATCCTCAGCACTACTCCATTTATTAGACATTATACATCTTTTCTCATATAAAACCTCAAAAGGACTCATTTTTAATGATTCACAATAATTGTTATTATATGATAAACCCATTTGGTGAAGGTATTCATATAATTTAATTGGTTGTTACGTTAGATACATTCTTAGCATATCCTTAAGTACCTGATTAACCTGTTTAGTCTTCCCATCTATTTATGGGTGATATGCACTACTAAACTCAATATGAGTACGTGATCTAGTAAAATTGGCCTTCAATGAGGAAGTGAACTTCACATCCCTATCATAAATTATTAATCTTGGCATTCCATGTAACCAAAATATTTCTTTCATGAATACCTTTGCAATTTGAAAACTTTCGTATCAGAATTTAAGAAGAATGAAATGAGTTTCTTTGCTGAATTTATACACCACTATCATAATGGTATCATTTTACTTCTTAGATCCATGTAAGAGCATTACACAATCTAATGTAATCGTGTCCCATTTCCATTCAGCAATGGGTAATGGGTGAAGTGAACTAGTAGGATGCTGGTGCTTAGCGTTTACTCGCTGACACTCCAAACATTTAGCTGAATATTCAACAATAGCATTCCTCATTCTTGGACAAAATTAAAAATTCTTTATTGTAGAATATAGTTTCTGATAACCAAGATGGGAAGCATAGGGGCTTTGGTGAAATTCATCGAACATAAATTTTATAATCGTTAGCTGATTAGGAACACTATGGAATATGAAAAGATGAACACTATGGAATATATGAATTCAGCCTCTTAGAAACCACTCCACAGAAATCTACAAACCAACATATATCCATCCTGTAAAATTCAACAAATTATCATTTCATACACCATATTCAGATTATTATCTACAATTTCAAGTTTTCTTAACTTGAAGCCATAAAAGTTTTTATTCCAGGCCTTTTAGATCAACTTCTTTAATTCTTTCAGAAAAGTCAAATTCCACTTGACTATAGAAGATACCACACACAATGCAACTTCCTACTTAACACACTAGCCACACAATTATCTTTTCCTTTATGGTGCTTTATGTCAAAGTCAATTTCTCTTAGAAAAGAGGTTCACCTGGATTGGTGGGCATTGAAGGTAGGCTCTTTAAATAAACTGGTAAAACTACTATGATCAGTCATTAAAATGAACCTTCTCCCTAACAAATAATGTCACCATGACTTTAGAGCATGAAATACTACAGTTAGTTCCAAATCCTAAGCATAATATATTTTCTCGTGTTCTTTCAACTTATGGGATTCATATGTTATTACTATTCTGTCTTACATCAACACCTTCTTGGCATGTGTTTGTGTAAACAATAAATTCTTTTTCTGGGTGTACAATTTTTAGCACAGGGGTTATAGTCAATAAATGTTTCAACCGTTCAAAACTATAATGGTACTTTGTTGTCCATTTAAAGCTTCTTCCCATTTTCTGCAAAGAAGTTATAGGAAAAGAAATTATAGAAAACCCTTCTATAAAATGACGTTAATATCTTACCAAACCAACAAAAGATCGAATTCAATGATGGTTTTGTTTTTCTTAGGATTCACAGCTATGCCTTCAGAGGAAATAATGTGTCCCAAATATTCAATTTGATCCTTATAAAAATAATATTTACTTTATTTTCCATAAATTTGGGTTTCCCTTAAGGTTTGTAACACTATCTGAAGATGCTCCTTATGCTCTTCCAAATTCTTCAATTAAATCAGAGTATCATTAATGAAAATTATAACAAATTTGTCTATGTAGGGATGGAAAGTGCCATTCATCAGAGTCATAAATGTTCGTGGGGAATTAGTGAGCTGGAATAGCATAAGAACAAATTTTTAATTACCATATATGGTCTTGAACATTGTCTTACATGCGTCTTCCTCTTTTATTCTTATTTGGTGATAACCTCACAAATCAATCGTAGAAAATATGGTAGCACCTTTAATTGGTCGAATAAATCATAAGTTCTTGTCAATGGGTACTCATTTTTTATATTTGACTTATTTGGTTTCCTATAATATTTATACACAACCATAAAGTGCCATCCTTCTTCCTCATGAACAACATTGGGGTTCCCCAGGGTGACAAACATGGGAAAATATACCTTTGTCAAGTGACTCTTATAAATGCACCTTAATTTTTGTTAGCTCAGGTATGATCAAACGGTAAGGATATTTTGACATTGGGGTTACCAGTAGGACCAATCCTATAGTAAAGTAAATATCCCTTTTGGGAGGCAACCCCAAAATTTCTTCCAGAAATGCATTAATAAACTCTTGGATGATTGTTATATTTCCAGGGTGGCCATCTTATCCTTAGAATTAGTTTATCCCACCTACACAACATAGCTTTGAAACCTTATAGATAAACTTGCTTAATTAATTAGTTTTGATAGGTTGTAACTTAATAGCTCTGGTAGTACCATGAATTTCTTGTCAAACACCCTCATCAATGAGGAAACTGATGGTTTTTTCTTTATAGTTCACCAAGGACCAATGCTTTTCTAATCAGTCCATACCTATCATCACATCATAAGGCCCTAATGGAAACATTGTCAAATTCACCTTAATCTATTGCCCTCGTATTTCAATAGAACAACTTTCTAGTTTAGTAATGACTCTTCATTTAGCCCTAATGGTTCGTTGTACTAACCAAGGATTTTTAAAATTGAAATGTTGAAAATGACACAACTCAACTATTTTCGTACTGACATAACTCAAGCTTGTCCCTGGGTCTATTAAGATAGAGCCAGAGTAGTTAGTTATATTACCTTCAAATTCTATCATCGCAAGTGGGTATTCTACGAAATAGTCCTCCAAAGCATCATTCTGGGTATGTTTCGTGCTACCTCCCCAACTATAAAGGCTTCTTAAATATTAATAGTCAACATAGTTCTAGTATGATGAGGGAAATTTTTGTAATAGTGGGGCTTCCTACAACCCCAACACTGTAACGGGGGTTTTGGTGATTGACTAGGCTTTGTCTTACTCAATGTATTAGATTTTCTGGTTTCATTTTGTGATCTAAAATTTTGCTAGCTCTTTCCTCGATGTCCATTACATTTTTTTCTATGTGCATTCTTGAATCAAAAAACTTGTTCTTTCTTAATATTCCAGAAGTTTTTCTACCCATTTTTGTTTAGCCACCCTTTTCCACTCTCCCTTTTTTTCTTCATTTGCTGATAGCATATTTGAGCATTTTGAATAGGTTCATCCATCAATTTTGAGTTATCAACTGCCTTTTCATCATGAAAGATGGTAAACTAATGATAAAATGGTGCGCCTTAGTTTTCTCTTCACGAATATAGGGGAGATATATCTGTAGGGAAGTAAACCTAGTTACAAATTCATAAATAGATTATTGACCTAATTTTAAGTCATGGAATTCTTTTTCTTTTTCATCATAGTATCATTCCGTTAGATACCTATTTTTGAAATGTTTCTGAAAATTGTCACAAGTCGCTTCTTGTTCATTGATTCCTTGAACAATTTTAATATATTCCTAGCATAAGGTGGCTTTACCTTGCAGCTGATAAATTGATAACCTAGCCATTAAATTATCATCGTACTCATAAATTTAGAAGTATTTGTTCCTGTTGATGAACCAAGCTTAAACAACATCCTCCATTTCTCCATCAAAAATTGGGGGTTTAATTTTTTTGAACTCCCCTTGTAATTCAAACTTTTTCATCTTAATCCCTTTTCCAAAAGAAGAATTTTTAGACTCCTCTTCATGGTCAATTATGCCTTCCTCAAATTCTAGTTTTTTCTCTCTATACTTATGCATTTTAGATCTATTTACATCGTCAAGACTAGGGTTTGGATTTATTTAGTTTTGTCTGTTTGAGACACTTTTCATAATTCTCTCTTGTTCCAACCTCAACCTCTCATTATTAGCTCTTAAATTTATCATCTCATCTTGTAACTATTGAATATTTTCTAGCAACAATGTATTTTCATTGTGAGTTTCTCCTCCAAGCTGAACCCACATATGTGGATTATTTTTTAGAAGTGGTACAGGTCCCGATCCTACTAATGGTCTCCCAGGTTGGATGATCCTAACTCATCTCCTCATGTTTCTTCCTCTGTACATAATTAATACCTTTATTTATTCCACAATTTCCCAAACAAGCCACATATTCATATATATTTTTAATTTATATAACAAATTTACCAAGACTAATTGTCATTGGTTTCTTCGCAGATCATTAATAAAAAAAAATAACACTTTTGTTTTAACTTATATTATTACCAACCCATTGAAACTAGCAAATTAACTTCGACCATCTCACTTTCGGTCACATCTTACAACTTGGGTTTAATTGAGTGGCATGATAATTAATGTGGGCTTATGACTTAACAATAATCAATGTGTTAATAATGTAATAATGCATGATTTTAATGACCTAACCGTCATTTTGTTGTTGTCATATCTTCATTAGAAAAATATCCACTTTATAGATGTTTCTCGAGCCCTAGGGTAGGGTTGTTTAATTTTGTTGTCATATTTGTGAAACACTTGGCTTTATGCTTGTCGTTGATCTTGTTACAGCCTAATCCGATGACTTAGGTTGCAATGGGTTGGTTAAGAGTAACAAACTTTCTCGAGTTCCCGTTGTTCATCCGCTCATTTCGTTGCTTCACTGTAAGGTTCTCCGGTCTACAACTTACCCTGATGGCGCTAGTTTTTCTCCATCATTTGCATTTATGGGGCCTGTCCTTCCCATACTGAATTTGTTGAACTTTACTAGGTTATATAAAATACATATGTCTTCTCCAATTGTTTGTTAATGGTTCTTCTATACTCATATTTTCTACAAGTGATAGTAGGGTTCCACAAACCTCTTTTGATTCAGTAAGGAGGGAAAGTTCTTATTTGTATCTATAGGTAATGGAAATTTTTATATCAAATTTTCTTCTCTAATAGGTTAATAGAGTTTTCTCGTTTCCTTACTGACGGATATGTTTTCTAGATTTTGAGGCACTAGTATCTAGTCGAATAGGCTTCAATCTCTTTGTCGGTATTAAGCCAGGGCTTACATATATATACCTTTTACTCTTTCTTTTTGCAAGATTAAACCCTCAAACATGGGGCTAACAAAATATGGGTTCTTTTCAAATTTCGTAGGTTAGGTTCTCGAATTTACTTCACTATTCACGTTTCCTTTGGCTTGAATTCTTATGATTGAGCCAAAAGTTATCTCACACCTTTTTCCCCACCTTTGAGGATTTTCTTTTAAACTCGTTCCTAACCTGAGCAAGGATTTTCAGGGAATTTTCCCATTCTAGTCCAAAATCTTTAATGTTTAATTTAGAGAAATAAGTCCTAATGGTTTTCCGACAGCCTTGAGGGAACCCTAAGTGCTCTTTGTAATTTAAGATTTATAGATATTACTAGTATAATTAATTCACCCAACCTTAGACAAGAGTTTTATTTTGTCATGGCTGTAGCTACAGTTGAAACCTT
Source organism: Pinus taeda (assembly GCA_000404065.3). Lineage (NCBI taxonomy): Eukaryota > Viridiplantae > Streptophyta > Pinopsida > Pinales > Pinaceae > Pinus > Pinus taeda. The sequence continues at coordinate 43,682 of APFE031339631.1, read as the reverse complement.
TCAAGTGTTAACTTCCCTAATAATTTCTAAAAATCTTGGTTATTCCTTAGAGTTGTATTATTGCGGCATTTGAATGCTTCTGCACTTTTTTTGTGCTACAGATAGCTTAGTTGACTCGTGATATTGTTTATCTACCTCTTTAAGGTTCATTCTTTTCACACACATGTACATAGACTCCTTTCCTTATCTTTATTTCATGTACTTTTGGTAAATATAATAGAAGATTTTTTTACGATTCTTAATATGTTTGGATACAGTTATTGCATGGTATAGTTTCATGCGTAGATTATTTAATGATTATTCTGTAACATGTACTCTGATTTTAATTTCTGATTATATTGATAACTCCTTACTTACAGAGAGGTTATACTTTGAGTGAAACTTAAATTACTTGACACAAAGAATTTCTCTTTTTTGGCCTGTTTTATACCTTTCATTTTTTTTCTTCAATACCCATTAAATATATCGGGCCTCGGCCATTCAGGGCCTATCTCCTACCCTTAGGGTGTCCAAAAATCAAGACCACTTGAATCTACACTACTATTTTACAAACCCTAGTTTGTAACCCAAAGCTTAACAAAACCTGACTTCTAGTTGTTTTCCACGTTTGTTTGACATTGAGTCTTCATAAATTTGTAACTCTATTGTGTGTATCATTTCTAAATGTATCTACCCCATTGGAATGACAGGGCTATATTTCCTCTTCTGTGAATCATCCTACAATCTTATTGTTACCATATTACGAAGGTTCATAGATACTTTTCATTCATTTTTTATTAAGGAAATTTAAACATAGTTTTGAATGTGAGCGAAAACCCTTATTAATTAACTAAAACTACCATAGTCATAAAAACAAATTCATTTTTTCAATCATAGTAATAAATTGTTTCATTACTCTATAACATTTAGAGTCTCATAAGTTTTTGAAAGAGATAGTTATATTTATCTGTTTTGATATGGAATTGTCAAGAAAACTCAAGCACGAAAGTACCATAAATCCATAACTCCATACAAGGAGAATTAAAATCACATCCAATTCTCCCCTAAGCTTCTTTACTTTGAGAAAAATCATCACAACAGTCAGTTCTCAATTGTCAAAACCCAATCCTTCCTAGAACTTACAAACTTAGTGTTTGTCTCGGATTTTTCTACTAGCTCAACTCCAGCTCAAGATATACTCCTCTGGCAACATCTTGCCACACCTTCCTAGTCTTATTTTCATGTTCCTTTCTCTCTCAATGTATTTTAACTTTTTTTTCCAACACCTTGTTTTCCCACTGAGATCTTTTTATCTCTAAAGAATGAGAAAATGATATTGGTCATTAATTGTCTAGAAGCTTAAAAAATTTTGTTTATAGTGATTCTCGGAGTTTCTGAGACTCATCACACTGTTTTTATTAAAAAATAATAAATTAAACCTTTTTAAGCATTTAGAATTCCACTAAGCTTTGTTTATAGTCACTCTGTAAGTTTCTGAAACTCACCACAGTCTTTTTATTAAAAAATAATAAATTACACCTTTTTTAACATTTAGAGTTCCACTAGCTTTTGCGCAAAGCCTTTAGTTAGAGTCTGATACAATAAAAGTAAATGACAGTAAATGCGAGTCTCATACAATAAAAGTAAATGACACTAAATAATAAGAATTTACAGTAACTAAGCATTCAAAAATTCTATTATAATATCATTGCCCAAGGTGTTCTACGATGAAATAAGGTGCTCTACAATGAAATATGCAAGAGATGTGTCCATATAATATAATAAAATATATATTTCAACCTTTCTTATTTCCTTTCTAACTGGGTTATAATTCTTATATTCTTAATTTATATTTTGTAATAGTAATATATTTTCTCTAATTTGCTAAATATTTTATAGTTAATTGAGATAATTAAACATGTGCATAGCGGACTTTTATATATAAACCTTATTAAAATCTTTTTATAACTCCCAGAATGATACAGTTTAATATTACTTTAATATATTATTTAATTTATAACTACTGACTAAATAAATTTAATATACCTAATATTTTTAATATAATTTATATTTATTGGTGAGGAAAAAAGTAGGTTTACAGACAAAGCATAAAAAATACACCCAATCAAGCTCGAAAGGATACATAGAATGGATAGAGTTTGCAGCGAATGGATAGAGTTTGCACCTCATATCCAGGAGGAATTGCATAGAGAAAAATTCAGTAATATTCAACCAAATTTTTATTTACCGTGTCTTTGCTCTCTTTTTAAACTTATCTGGTGCATGTTTGTATTAGGAAATAGGTTTAGTTTTGTACATAGCTGCGTAACTATTTTTTGGATTTAGTTTGTGTGTATTATTTCATTTTACTTAATAAATTAAATTTAATAATAAATCATAAGTAATGGGTATTCAATGATTGGCGTATTTTCATTAGAAGTGATAATTTTGTACAAATATATGAATATGTTATCAATAATTGAATATTTAAGGTTAAACATTTGAATTGTGTTTAATAGTTTTATAATTGACTCATTCATTGGTTGCTTAAATTGAAAAAAAATTACACTTTAAGTGTAAAATTGAAAGAGATTTTTAATTTAATCTAATAATATTTAAAATAATAGAGGTTTAGGTTTTAAAATTTTCAAGAGCTATAAACATATTAATATAGTTAAAATTTAAAAGATAAACCTTTACTCTATATATTTCACCTTTCATTATATTTTATTCTTCTGGTAAAACTTCTTCAGCTGTTCTTGGACTTAAGAAATGCATCATAATTAATGACTATTTAGTATTTTTTGGCATATTTGTGTAAATTATTTTGGTGTTTAGTTTTTGCGTGCTCTTTCTCTTTACCCAAAAATAAAATGAAATAGATTGACTTAAGAAATGCATCATAATTAATGAGTATTTAATATTTTTTTGGCATATTTGTGTAAATTATAATATTCTTTTAGCATATTTGTGTAAATTATTTTAGGGTTTAGTTTTTGCGTGCTATTTCTCTTTACCCAAAAATAAAATAAATTGACTTAAGCAATGCATCATAATTAATGTCTATTTAATATTTTTTGGTAATATTTGTGTAATTTTTTTTTGGGTTTTGTTTTTGTGTGCTATTTCTTTTTACCCAGAAATAAAATAAATTGACTTTTGCGGCAGACACCTAGGCTCCTAATTAGACCCCTAATCACTCTTCAATGATTACTATGTTTTCACTGAATGTGATAAGGATCAATTATGTAGTGTTACCTATATATGTTTATTGAATTTTTTTTATAAATTTAAATTAAATTACTTTTTAATTAGTAAATGTAATAATATTTTTTAATATAATGGTTTACATATTAATGTTTTTCAAATAGTTTTATAGCATTAATAAATCCATTAAAATTAAAAATGAAAACACTTTACAAATTAATTTTAGTTAAACTATATTAACTTGTTTATATATTAAATAAATTTTATAGGTAATTTTCGTAAAAAAAAATTATCATGTAGATTTATAAAATATTTTATTATAAATATGAAAACTATTCTCGCATATTGTAATTTTAAATAAAAAATGATAAATTAAAAAGAGCAATCTGATCGGACTTAGTATTAGAGGACTTTTTCATTACTTTTATAATTATAAGAAGGATAAATAAAACTATAACAATATTATATAATATATGTTAGAGCAAAACAATGTCCAAGGGAAATTAAAGTACAAATACAGTATAAAAAACATATACAAATGACACAGTGATTTAACGTGGCTCACCCAACCAATCTGAGCTACGTCCACCAAACAGAGGCATCGGCAATCTTATTATTAAAATAGGAGATTACAATAATTATTTCCTCACACTCTCTACCTCATCCCAATATCTGTACGTCCACCAAACAGAGGCATCGACAATCTTATTATTAAAATAGGAGATTACAATAACCATTTCCTCACACTCTCTACCTCATCCCAATATCTGTACGGGCATATATTTTATAGCTAAGAGAATCCAACTGACTCATAAATCCTCTCACAACAAATATAGGATGCATTAACTATTTCCCAACAAAATAGAGCTAATATAGCAGCAAATCCTATTGTTGTCACATACATGAGATTTTGCCCAATTTGTTAAAACCAAAAATCTCAACAATATATAATGGTCATAATGTATAAATATTATAAATTACCTGACATCAATCATAATTTTGGATTTATAAAGACCTGAGAGGGATCATTTACTCAAATTTCTAGAGGTAAAATGGATCTAAGTTAATCTTATTTCATATCAAAATCTTAATCGATTAGAAATCGGGTCACACATCTACACAGTGTCCCAACAATTACATTCAAAATAGAATGGGATCATTTACTCAAATTTCTATCTCTCAAAGTGCAAAAGTATCTAGAGTTAAGATGGATCTAAATTAATCTTATTTCATATCAAAATCTTAATCCATTAAAAATAAGGTCACGCATCTACACAGTGTCCCAACAATTGCATTCAAAATAGAGTGAGAGAGGAAGAATGAGTAAAAAAAACCAGAAAAATGAGTAAAAAAATAAAAACTACAAAAATTTAATTAAATTTCTCAACACTTAATGAATCCAAAATTAAAATAAATCTAAATTAATATTATTTCATATCAAAATCTTAATCTATTAAAAATCAGATAAAACATCTGCATGGTGTCCCACCAATTACATTCAAAATAGAGTGAGAGAGGAAGAATAAGCGAAAAAATCTATCGTATTCCATTATTGCTTATTGTTTTGTTATTTACTGATTAACTTTCAACAAAAGGAAAATGGTAAAGAGATTTTTCTCATTAATATAAATTTGGGATAATAAGAAATTATATTTTTTAATATAAAGCTCGTATAACAAGGGTTGGTTTAATTGTTTTTTTCTTTTGAAGTATAATAAGATATATTTATTTTATAAATTAATTACATATTAAGTGATAAATTTATATTAATTCATTTTCGTTCTAAACATCAAAATAAATTAAAATAATGTAAATATAATATTTATTATTTTTTAATAGTGAATTTTTTATTAATTTTTATAATAGTGGAATTTTGTTAATATTATTATCATTTAATATTTATTAAGTCGATATGTCAAGATCTACCAATGTTTGGAGCAGAGATTAAAATCTCTCAAATTTGGTACCTTATTTTGAATGAAAAATTTAAGGAAACATTTGTATGTAGAATTATTTGATTCTTTTTGGCTTTTAGTAAATTCAAAGTTAAGATAAATCTATCTCCATTTTTGGCCATAGACTATATATATATATAGTTGACATTGAAATATTTTATTTATAATTCATGTTGTCCACATCAAAATTACATATATCCATAGAAGTCCCTCTCTTTTTATATACAATTTTTGTCATTAATATTTAAAATTTGGGTCATGCCACCTTAAATTAAAATATGAATAAACTACATATAATCCAATAAAAAAAACCTATTAGTGGAATAAGAAATCTTCCGTCTGTTATATTAGAGAGGGGATATATATAATATATATTATATATATATTAAGCTTTCTTTTAGAAGTGTATGTTTTTGTAGTTGACATTGAAATATTCATTTGTGAATTCACATTCTGAATATTATATATTGAGAGAGCATGTCATATTTGGATGTAGTAGCAATATATTTATAAGGATTCTTTATAATAAAAAATTTAAATTATTCAACGTTGTTTGTTTATCTTTCTATACATTATTTTTGTTATTAATATTTAAAAATTTACATGTCAACTATGTTGGTATTTGGAGAGCTTAACAATTAATTTAGAAATAAATGCACAAAAAATAGGAAACTCAATCACATAAACTAACACAGGAATTTACGTGGTAAAAATATGACAATGTGTAAAGGAAAACTCCATGGGGGCAAGGGATTGGAATTCTCATTGCTCCAACGTCAAGAATGACTCTCCAAGTTAAATTATGTCTATATGAAAATAACCATTTTAATACAAATTTTTCATTACATAACTCCCTATAGTTACACAACTGCCTGAACAATAAAACTAAATTTACTTAGATACTTACATTGTTGACATTAATTATTGTCATTATATAACAATCTCCACCTTGACCTCCACCTTTACAGTGATTTTCGTAATCGCTTGCCCATGTCCATTCATCATCTCTACGGCAAGCCAAAAGAAGCCAAACACCATCACATCTTCTCTACTAAGACTAGATTTGTGAACATGTTTGCACGATTCTCCTGAGTATGAACCTTCTCGAGAGCTACTTTTCCACCATCAATCACATGTCTTATAAAATGGTACCTTACATCAATGTGCTTAGTCATGCTATGAGAGGTTGGATTTGTAGCCAAATGAGTAGAATCTAACTGTCACATAATACATTCACTTTATCCTTCATTCTTCCAATCTCGTCAAGTTGACCTTTCAACCATATTTGATTTTATAGGCATCTGAAGGAGCTATATACTCTCCTTCAGTAGTAGACAAAGCAACTCTTTCTTGAATCTTTGACATCCAGCTAATTGCTCACCTGCAAGAGTAAAGACATATCTTGTAGTAGATCTCCTCTTGTCCAAATCACCTACATAATTAGCATCCACATATCTGCAGACTGGACCTTCACTACTACTGAAGATGATAAAATACTAACATGTGCCTCTTAAATAACGAAGCATCCATTTCACTGATCGCCAATGTTCTTCTCTTGGATTTTCCATGAACCTAGAGACAAGTCCAACTGCACGTGAAATGTCAGGTCTTGGAGATACCATTGTACAAATTAAGTTTCCTACCGCATTCGCATTTGGTACATCAGACATATACTTCTTTTCTTGATTAACTATAGAACTCAAACCCAAAGAAAGCTTAAAATGTGAAGCTAATGGAAAACTAATAGGTTTGAAATTGTTCATACCAAAATTTACAAATACTTTCTTCAGATACTTCTGCTTTGATAACCAAATCTTTCAATTTTTTCTATCTGTGTGTATCTCCATGCCCAAGATATGTTATGCCACTACAAGTTCCTTCATATCAAATGTCCTAGAAAGATGAGCCTTTAACTTGTTGATCGTTTCCATGTTTTTGCTCGCAATAAGCATATCGTCAATATACAAGACCAAGATAATGAATATTCCATTGAAACTTTTAAAGTACACACAATGATCATACTCACTTCTAGTAAAGTTTTGGCTCACTATGCAGGAGTTAAACTTCTTGTACCATTTCTTGGGAGACTGCCTCATGCCATAGAATGATTTCCTGAGCTTGCAAACTAATCTTCTGTTGCGACCTTGTACAATACCTTCTCGACCAACAACCTGTTATTTCACTGCACAACCATGACTGAATACAATGGAGAATACCCAAGCCTTTTAACAAATTCAACTATATCTAATACCATGAGTGACCAATACAAGGTGCACAAAACCACAACTATTAACCATAACTATTAACACAACCTCAACTCCACCACTGGGTCAATCTTATCTAACAGTCCCCCCATTAAACTTGACTTTGGGTTTTCCTTGGCCAAATCTAGCCCAATCGCCCAAGCGAGCTAGCCACCACTCACTTCCAAGCCCTACCAAGTCATCGTGAGGGTATTTGAGAATTTCACATGTTGTCTTACCTCAACATGCTTTATCATACCATCACATCTGTCCTCATATCACCTAAGTGGACACTAGGGCTTTACGAGTGATTTAACGGTATATACATGTCTTATCAGGTCTTACAATCATATGCCCATTTATATGAAAATTTTTGAACTCCATTAATTTTTTTAGTTGTTACTGCTATATTGGGTTTAAGACCAAATTCTCTCATTCTAAATTCTTTTCCACACCAAAATTCAAGCATTCTCTTCCTCCTAAAAACTTTTTTAATCCCCATATATATATATATTTCAAGCATTCTCTTCGTCCTAAAACTTTTCGTTCCACAATCATATATATATATATATGTATATAAATATATATATATATATATCCATTATTATTACTTCGTCTTCACCTTACATTTCCCATGATATGGAACATTTGAAAGACATAATATACCGAGGATTATCTATAATATCTCATTGAACCATTCCGTTAATAACCAATTATGGACCTATACACCATGGTCCCAACTCAAACAACTACACGGTCCATTTTTATTAAAATTTTGAAACTCTCATACAGATTAAATCTTTTGATTGTTTTTACTTTTATCAACCCATTTGGATATTTAGCTCTTTGTTATTTGAAAACATTCTCCACTTATATGTGAGAAAAAGGACCATTAAAAATTCCATTCGAATAAATTTTTAAAAACCGAATTGAATTGGATGTCTTTTCCCCATAACATTCGGAAAAACTCCACCACACATATCACCAAACCCCATTTTCCCCTATTTCTTAAATTAAAAAAATTTCTTATGACCCTCGTACAATTATATTTTTAAGAAAATATAAGTTCTCACCCTTTGATCCATGTACAACGCCTCTCATTCACTTGACATTGCACAGAAGACGCTAGCTTTACAGATCAGGTGGCTTGTATGTGCTCCGTTGGGTTGCTGAAATCACCATTGCTGTAATGACCCTGCTGCTTTGTGCAACGAGAAATTACTTCAACTAGCATTGCTGGTTTGTGCAACTAATTTTATTCTTAGGGATCATCGAGGGGAAAAATTCCATGAGAAAGAAAAATCACACTTTTATGATTTTCTCACCACACTATGATACCAGTGGTCACCACACTATGATACTAGTGGTTAGAGCCATTAACTTTTAATTTAAAAAGAAATAATCAAAATATAGGAAACTGAATCACATTAGTTAACACAAAAATTTATGTGTTAAAACTCTGAGAGTGTGTCAAGGAGACTTCCATGGAGTAAGGGATTGGAGGGATTGGAATTTTTGTTAGTCCAAATTCAAGAATCAATGTGTTTACATCAAGGCTCTCGATAAATTATCATTTTAATATAAAGCTTTTTTAGCATACCTCCACATAGTTACACAAGTGTCTAAACGGTAAAACTAAATTTACCCATATAATTACATTGTTAGCATTAATTGTTTTCATTATTTAACAAATTCCAAATTAAAAAATGAATTAATTATAAACTTCTCTTAAAACATATTATGGAATAAGAATTATTCTCTTACATAGAAATCAATATAAACTTTTAAAACTATATAATATATATATATAAATATATATATATATATTTATGAACTTATATAGAAATAACATAGCCCTGCAAGGATACAGAAAAGATTAATATGGCCCCTGCCAAAGGATGACACCACACAAATTGAGGAAAATGGCTCCATATCCCTCTAATATTAGCTAGCATAGCCTTAGCAACATTGAAAATTTTTTTCTGAGTAATAGTAAAATTTATTTATATTATTAGTATATATTATTTTATTTATTAATGCAGTAAAAACATATAATGAATCACCGTGTGTATGATAATATGAATTATATTATGTTTACATACAAGTCCATATTAAGTACTGAAAAAAATTACAAATATTATTTTCTACATTTCTATATTAAATATATGTAACTTATAGTTAAAATTAAAGTATTTTATTCTCGCGCCCTATATTTCTTTTATTTTTCTTGATAATTTTATTGTTATTATAACTATTATTATTATTTTAATGTAACATTAATGATATATATCTCTTAAATATTCTATCGGATTATTGCACTAATATTACAAAAATAAATCAAATTTTATAAAATTAAGAAACTTTAAAAATAATTAATATAATATACTCATTAATCGAGGCTTCCACTTAGAGGAAAATTTGTGGGAATGCTATATATATTAGGAAATTTATTTGTATTGAAATTTTATTATATTTATTTTAATGATTATTTTAAAATGGTTAAAAAGCAGGCTACCATATTATTTCATATCAGAAAAGCGAAAAAATAAAATTGTATTGGAATAAGTTTATAAGTATTAACAAATTTTGTAGGGATAGATGGAGTTTATATATGTTGTACAAGTGTTTTGGGTAATCTATGATGACTCGTTCAATAATAAACAAGGGGAGCAACTGCGTAGCGGCAGTCCCTGCCTATCTTTATCCACATGCCAAAAAAATGTGTTGCAAAAATTCCGGTGTAAGACAGGGAGTTCACGGTGATGATGACTGGTGTTTGCTTTTCTTGGCATCAGTGGGCTGGAGCTAAAATTCTTTGACAAATTTAACTCTACAATTCATTTTATTTTCTCAATTTTAGTTTCTCAACCTGGTGAAAAGTACCCTCAAATGAAACTCTCCAAATCTTATGCGCACATTAGTGGTTGGCTTTTGCAATTTATTGTGGGCTTTTCTGAAGTGAGAGGGCTGGCTCTTATTTTCTGTACTAAGTGGGCGCTTATTTTACCTCTTATTTGTGTTATATTTAGTTTATCTACTCAGTTACTGTTTACTTTTCTGGGATATCCTATTTTATCTTCTCAGTTTATTATACAAATCATTTTATTGGAGGGCGTTTTTTTTCTATTTTTTAACACGGAGTTGGATTTTGTTTATGGTTTTTGGTTTTTTTTTAAATGATGTGGGTTGAATTGATTTGAACTAACGTAGTTATTTTTGTAGAATGAGTGGCGAGAACTTAGGATTCAACAGTCTAGCGAGTGGGCGCACTATGCTATTCATCACCCTGAGAGAACCTTTGAATTACCAGCGAAACCACCAGCACGAAGCACAACAAAGTTAATGACGTGAGTAATTTGAGTATGCATTTAGAATAATAAAAGTATGAAATGTATATTAATTCTTTGCAGAATGTGGCGAGAACTTAGGATTCAGCAGTGGGCGCACTATGCTATTCATCACCCTGAACCGCACTTCCTGTTATTCAGAGAACCTTTGAATTACCAACGAAACCACCAGCAGGAAGCACAACAAAGTTAATAACGTGAGTCATTTGAGTATGTATTTAGAATAATAAAAGTATGAAATGTATATTGATTCTTATTGGTACTTGAAGTGAAGTTTACATAATACCTCAATCTTGGTAATGTGCATGATTTTAGTAAATGTAACATTGTTAAACCATAAAAGCCAAAATCATACTATTAAACTCAAAAACTCAAAACCAGAGGCATGACCTTCTGGAGGGGCAGGCCGAAAGCTTCGGGCAGGTCGAAAGCTTCGTCCATGTTGAGCCTGTCTGGGTTTGGTGGCACATCCCAATCGAAAGCATGGAATAAGGAACCAAGATTGCTTTTCAATAACTTGGGGTTGTTGATTAGTTCCTCGAATGTCCATTCGATGATGCTGCTGGACGTGTCGGTTCCTGTTGCAGATAAATTCTGCAAAACAAAGAATGTATGCAATAAAAATGCATCGATTAATGTTATTTTTCAAACAATATCTATACACGTCTAAAGTATTTAGAGCAGCGAAAAGATCCCATAGTAGATCTACCTTAGAAAATTGAGTTAAAAATATTGACTACCTCAGAAAATTGAGTTAAAAATATCCTTAATCAATATATTTAATGCTTATGGTTTCGGTTCGTTTTTAATTTTAAAATTTTAAATTATAAAAACTATAGAGGATTATTAAATCAAACAAAGGCTACATCCAATCTGGTGGCCCTGCCGATAAATAATTTGTTTTGAAATTTACGAAGAAAATAAATGTTAATTTTGCTTCTTAACATATCTCCGCGTATAATGGTGACTATTGCCCAGATATAAGGTCTGTGAAACATGATCTTGAAGACAGGGAATGATTTTTCATTCAAGAATGTCGGACAGAGAATGTTTTTCCATTCCAGAATGCCTACATAAATTCAATAATGCCTAAATAACACGACAATATTTCAGCAACACTTTCTTGAGATGAATAAAAATAATGGTAAATAATAATCAAAACGTATAATTTTGAATACTTATGTTTTCATTTCAAAGCTTTCACTAGTGCTGGTGGATCTGGAACTATATATCCTACTGGAACTCCCAATTGGTAGGTAATAGTGGTCGATGCTAAACGGGATGACATTAGCAACTCACTCTATGTCCCGGCCTGGGTGATATTCCATCTTTCTTCAAGAGTACTAACCCACGTAGCCATGTAAAAGCATTAGTCACGGGCTCAGACAGCACATTCACCGCTGGATTTACCAGCTACATGACACTTACTTAATGAATCTTTGGGCGGACACCATGATTTTCCCGGCCGAGCCCAGGAAGGTTTATAAACTATAAACAACCGTATTCTAGTAAGAGCCCTAATAGCAGCCTTGACTCGAGGCCAATCGTTGCACCGCTCCTTTGATGGCTCTCAAAGCCTCAAGTTGCATTTTACTTGCGAAAATTAAATCATTCCTAAAATACAATGTAGGAAATTTTTTTGTTGTCGTCTACCTGCAAAATTAAATCATTTCTAAAATGCAAAGTGGGAATTTCCCTTCATTTTTCATATACATATTATATAATTACCGTAGTCAAGACACGTTAGTAGAAATTGACCAGACATAGGCCAGTCCTGACAGCTGCATTGGGACAGTACCGTGAATAATCCCAGTTATCTTGATTGCTGTCATAAACAAAAACTGTATAACAAGATAAGGTATTGATCCAAATGATCCGGATCTTGGGCTTCAATGGAGAGAGAAAACATATAGATATACCCTGAAATTAAAAACAAAAAATATTGATAAAAATAAAAAGAACTGAATATATAACAATCCGATCAAATCTGCAGCCCCCCAGATCTTGGCATATCTGTAGTGGAATTAGTCAAATATTTGCTTATGATAATTACCTGCTACATCAAACTAATCAATATTTTCTCCTTTAATTTTCATGAACCTCTTATACCCTCCAATCTTCTGTTTTTAGCTTATGGTCTCCAGCTTTGGTTTCCAAGATTGGCCATTGAACGCGAGCAGCTGCGCATAATCCTTCCGCAATTCGGCAGTATTGCAGAGTCCACGCTGCTCACCATCTTCTGCCGAAACCCTCACCACTGCGTGGTCGCGTTCATCAGCGTTTAACTTCCCATCTTGCATAAGCTTTGTAATAAACTCTTCCGAGACTCTGATCTGAAGGCTTCCGCTCATGCTGCTCTTTTCTATCTCAAACGGTTGGCAGATAAGAGCCGCGCATCCGATATTGCGAAGAGGGGATACACGACCAGTGGGCAAAATGGAAATTTTAAGGGCAGGCGGCGATATTAAAGAAGCGAGCGATACGAGCGATAATGGAGACTGGAAAAGGCGGTCGGGCAAAATGAAGTACCTATTTTCGAGCTTCAGTTGGTCGTCTGGAGAAAGCGTGGGTGTCTTTTGCCCGATGTAGAGGGAACGCGAGTTACAGACTAAATGTTGAGGAAGTTCCTTCAGGATTTGCCCTGCGCTCACCGTTTTATGAAGGATCCGAATAGTGCCATTCGAGCAAACCACCTGGAAATCATGCCTACTAAGAAAGTTTTTCAAAAAGTCTTTCAAAGTTCCAGAACTCCTCCTCCATAGCTAGATAGGATGACTAAGATAGGATATGACCAAGAAAGTCTTTCAAAGTTCCAAAACTCCTCCTTCATAGCTAGATAAGATATGACTAAGATAGGATATGACCGAGATGGCGGAGCCGAAGCCCAGGGAGGAGAGCTTTGTAAAATGGACAGAGAGAGGTCTCTAAAATACATAGAGTCCCTGAAATGCAAGCTGTAATAAGCTGTAATAGGAAATGCAAGCTGTAATAAGCATGCACGATGTGTTCATGCAATTTGCCACGAAGCCTTCTACTGCCAACTAACTAAACCAACAGAAACCTAAAAAAAGACTTTGGATAAAACAACAAAGGCTAAACCAACAGAAACCTAAAAAAAAGACTTTGGATAAAACAACAAAGACCAAAACGAGCAGACAATAAAACTTTGGGTAAATATCACTTGCCACAATATTTTAACATCGAAATAAGTGAGGCTTGCAATAAGAGGTAGTTTTTTTCCAGCAAGAAACTTTGGTTAAAATTTACATTATAGCGTATCGTTATTAAGAAAAGGAAACTGATACGATAAGTTCCAGAAAATGCAAGTAACATTACATGAAGGCAACTAAGAAATGCCAGGGTAACTTAAAATGTTTTGTTAAAAGTAACTCATGGCGAATAAATTCATTTAAGTAGAAAACAAATTTAACATAACCTTGTTTAAAATTATCACCAGAAACCTTAGCGAAATCAGAATTTATGATGCTAGGGTAACTGGAAATAAAAGAGAAAGCCGTATTAATCATACATCAAGAATAATAACCTGAGGTCAAAAGAAATAAACCAGTATAGGGAGAATGGTAACACTATTATTGTCCCATACAGTGTAAAAAAATGAATAGATAAAATATAGTTGAAAAGTCTACTGTTCAAAGTGGTTCCTCTTTAAATAAGAATTTGGAATACATAGCTCAAACATCTCGGGAATTTTTATACTCATAAAGCTTAAAAAAACGAAGTTAATCCTATCACACTGGAACTATTTTTTTTCAGAAAAGATAACAGAAACCCTTGACGGGCAACAGAGACCGGTAGGAACAACACAATATTCTCAGAAAATGCCAATATACCCAACTAGAGAAGTACACGCCCATCAACACAAGCAACATGGAAAAATGGTGGAAGTCATGAAAAGGTCACGATGAAAATAAGATACCTATAGATGAAACAAAAAATATAGGGGTAGGAACTAACTGGAGAAACAATGTGAAGTTTAAGGAATAACTAATAATGAAATAATAGAGTGTAACCTGCTAATAGGCAGGGTGTGAGACTGCACACACCTGTAACAAAAAATAACATGAGAACAGTTGAAAAAGTTAATCAACAACACTACGAATCAAATGATGGTTTCAAGGAAGTAATATACAGAGCGGTTGTGTACCTGGTAATAAGTATATCTCTAACAGAAATGTGTTTAGGTTCTATGTTGAATACCATCCCCACAATGGCCCAGATCTATTAAAAATGATGCCATGAAAAATTATATATAGTTATCCACGAAAACTAACAAAAGTAGCTTGACCGAACGTCAGTCTGCATGGTGACCAATGGATAACATGCATAGTGACAGATGGATAACATGTAGCTTAAGAGTCTAAGCACGGGTAAGGAAAAACTTAGGATAAAATAACTTGCCCTCAATAAAATCACATCGAGGCAAGAAAGAAACGTTGGTTAAAATTTACATGGATAACAATTGCGATCATAAAACTTTGGTTAAACTATAATAAAGTTCAAAAAAATTTTAGTAAACAAATGAATTAATTGTAATCTAGCCATCGGTGGCCTAAGTTTTCAGAAACGAGCCGGCAATAAGGGGTCGAAACACAAACTTTGGATAAAAGTCTACTGGGCCAGACATTTTATTTTACAACATTGGCTTAAACATAATATGTACGGGAAATTTTATTTGGTCAAAGCTAATTAATTGCTGGTCAACGATCGATCGATCGCTATAGTCCAGCCAGAGGCAGGGACTAATACAAAGAATCAATAATGATGAAGTTTTCTTTCAAAACGAAAAAAAATAAACCGTAATGTCATAGCTTCATTCTTTACTAGCATTGTCAAATACTTTGCATATAAAATGAAATTGAGAATCAACCCATATGTCACAAACCCCTTTATGTATTAGCTATCCTAACCTAGTTTTCTAATTATGTGTAGGTTTTTATCTATATGTTTCAATAGCTTACTTTCTTCCAAGTTTGTTTTATGCATTGATAAAATCCCTATCTTGAATTTATATTTGATGGTTGAGGTATTCACGAGTTTAAAGTGTTCTTTTCTTCGAGACATTAGCTTTTTATTATGTACAACTTATTTTTAGTTGGTGATTTTAAGTGGATAAGGATTAATTGTGGATTTTATTCATGAAGTGGTCATTAGAAAAGAACATATATTATCGCTCGACACAACATTATGGACATGTGTATATTGATATTGAACTTTTTCATTAGGAAATGAGAGAATAGTCATTGCGCAATATGTTGTAAAAGGAAAACTATAAGTATATAGTAAAGAGTAGAAAACTATAAGTATATAGTAAGGAGTAGAATAGAAGGAAGAAGTTTTTAATGTTCATCGTAGCTTAGCTTATCCAAATAACATATTGGAAATGAATTATTGACAGTTGTTACATGTTTTTCTTTTGTAAGTGGGGAGTTTGTATAAAACTATTATGTGAATGTTCATTTCTTATACAATCATCTACAACAAAAGAAAGTACTCATTAACAAAAACAAAATTGGGCAAGATGAGTTCCTCTGCAACATGACCGTAAAGGAGAAATGATTGTGGGAAACTAGCCAGTAACAATGTTGGTTACCCTCAGCCTTCCACCCTTGCCTCAACACCATCAACAATGCATTAGCCACCAAAAGCCAAGGGATGCATAACAGACACAAACACAATTTCTTCAAAGATTGTTTTGCAGGTATCCCTGAATATGAAGCTTGCTAATACAAATTCAAATTATACAAATAAAATGACATGGGATGCGGCAATCCATAGAACAAGTAAAATGACAATTATCATGACTGCACTAAGAATCACATTGGTAATTTTAAATCTTGTGTTAAAATATTTATAAGGTAAATATTAAAATATTTACAAGTTAATTATAATTTTTTTTTGATTGATGTAAAATTATATTAATATTTAAGTGAAAAGTTATTCTAGTCTAAGCCATCTATAATTTGGTAGGAATTTCTCGGAATCATAAGTTTGATTTGTAAATTTTCCACAATCCTGAGTGTCTTAGGGTTACGGTTTTGAACCCATATATGTAGTTGAAATCTCATTTTAAATAACAAAAATAAGATTTGCTTAAAAAAAAGTCATTAGATTATGACCAAAAACTCCAAGACATAGCATGTTTAGATAATACAATTTAGAATACTTTTAATTGAAACTAACCAAATATGTATATTCATTTTCATTTTTATTCTAGAATCTATTATTTTTTAATTTTCTATGTGTGTGTGTGTATATATATATATATATATATTCTGAAAGAGACATATGTCACCTTTAGTTAGAGCATGGAAGGACTTACACATCTCTCTTATAAATTGTAGAATGCACCTCTTAGAAGTTTCCCCTTGCAAAGTTTTATTCCCTTAAAGTGGCTTCCATTCCTCAGCCCCTCCGTATGAGGTTTGAATATGTGACCTAAACTAAACCCCATACAAGGCAACTCGTGTACACCCCATGGATCATTTATTTTCCAATTATTATTATCATTTTAAATAATCATTAAGAATATAAAAAATAAATGGACCACCATTGGGGTAATTCTAGGTAGTGTGGTACATTTCCAAATAGGAATCCTTCCAAGTAGTGTGGTTCACGGATAGTATTCAATTATAAAAGGTGGTAAAATGAATTTTTGTTTCTTATAATTGGTGGCTTTCTTCCTTTTACAATTGCTTGATTTTATATGTTTTGGAGTTTTTGGTTGGGCACGTGAAAAACATTTTTTTGGTGAGATGTGTCTTTTTATTTAAATAAGTAGTTTCTGAATGTGTAAATGAGTTAGTTCTCTCAGAAATATTTTAAACATTTATATTATGCATAGTTGACAGATAAATCTAATGATTCCAATATATTTCTAACTTATTATAGGAAAATTTGAGAGGAAAACATGCCCTAAAAACCTTTAGGCTATTTTTTTAACCATCCAAATTTAAACCAGCTCTATGTAATCTAGACATATATATTAATCATATCAAAAAGGATTGTCTTTATATGGTTTATTACAATGTTTAGTGTAATCTTTAACAAAATAGATAATCGGAAATCCAGGGTAGCTCATGAACGCGATCTTCTCTAGACATGGTTTCCTTCCATGAGCCACTAGAGAGCAATAATGGTGAGGATTTTCATGGAGAATTGAAAGGTTTTAAGAATACTCCTCCATCTAGTCATCGAGCACGAGTTAGATTTGTGCAATGTAAAGTTGGCCAATTCGTCTTAGTCAAGAATGATGTAGAGGAAGAAATTTCAGGGGGAATTTTATTTCAAGTATACAAAATTTGGCATGGTTGGAAGCTAGATTAGTAGGGTATTTGTGTTGTGGAAATTAAAAATATTAATTGCGAGAGATGGGAAATGTTGTCAGATGTATTGGATAATAGTCGAAAGACCTTTGAGGAAGTTGAGGGATTAAATGGTAGCATGATAGTTGCTTGCGATGCACACAAAATTTGCTTGATATATTCAAATGCACAAAATGAATCCAATAGTGATACACAGATGTGATATATTGAATGATACAGGAAAGTGTTTCAACCAGAGTCATAAACAAATATGTGGTTTTAGTAGCAAGTTATTATGCTTTTTTTGTAGTTTTTTGTACGTTCAATGTCTCTAGACTTCTGCTCATTTGAAGAACCTCTTTTTCCCATGTTTATATTCATTTTTTCCTTTGGGTTAAGGACACATACTCATATAAAGAAGGCCTATCAAAGCTGTAGTGTTTCAATTTGCCACAATGTTTAAAGTTCTTTTAGTATGGGATCTTTGATACTAGCCTTTATGTATGTGGTATTCTTAAATGATTTTTATTTGACATACGATATTTTCAGTGAATTTCATTGTAGGTGATGCTAGCACCTTATATATGTTCCATGATATATTTTGTTATGGTGTTTTAATAGTAATCTATCCACTAGTTTTCATAGAATTAATATTATGAACTGGTTCTAAAAGGTGGTACAATGACTTTTTTGTTGCTTATAATAGGTGACTTTCTGATTTTTACAAATGTTTGATTAATATGTTTTGGAATTTTTGGTTGGACTTGGGAATATTTTTTTTTGGTGAGATGTGTATTTTTAATTCAATAACTAGTTTTTGAATATGTAAATGAATTTAGCGCTCAAAAATATATTTTACGCATTTTGATTGTGCACATTTAACAAATGAAACTAATGATTTCAATAAATTTGTGCATAATTCTAGGAAAACTTTACAGGAAAATATGCCCTTAACACATCGAGGCCATTTCTTTTAGTTGTTCAAATTTAAACCAACTCTCTGTATTCTAGACATATATATGAATTATATTAATAATGACAATCTTCATAGATTTTACTGAAATGTTTATTCTAATTTATAACACGCTAGATAATCAAAAATCTAGGTTAGCTTGTGAACGAGGCCTTCTCCAATCATGGGTTCCTTCCATGAGCCACAAGAGAGAAATGACGATGAGTATTTTCATGGAGTGTTGAGAGGTATTGAAGTTTCTCCTCCCTCTAGTCATTGGGCACTAGTGAGATTTGTGCAACGTAAAGTTGGCCAGCTTCTATCACTCAAAAATGACGAAGGTGAAGAGTTTTCGGAAGTGATTTCATTTCAAGTATAAGGAACTTCACATGGTTGGAAGCTATATTAGCAAGGCACCTTTTGTTGTGGAAATTAAAAATATTAATTTTGAGAGATGGTCAATGTTTCCACATGCATTGAATATCTCTGCAAACACCCTTGACGAAGTTAAGGCCTTAAATGGTAAAATGATAGTTGCTTCGAATGCACACAATTCTTTATTGATGTCTTGAAATGCACAAAATAAACCCAATAGTGATATACGCATGTGATATACTAAAAGATATAGAAAAGTGTTCCAGCTAGAGTCATAAAAATAGATATGGTTCTAACAACAAGTTATGGTGTTGTTTTTATAGTATTTTTTAGGTTCAATATCTCTAGACTTATGCTCATTTGAAGAACCTCTTTTTCTCCATGTGTATCTTGCTTCTTTGCTTAGGGTTAAGAAAACAAAGTAAAATAAAGAAGGCTTGTAAAAGTTGTAGTGTTTCAATTTGCCACAATGTTTAGAGGTCTTTTATTCTTAATTGATGGTTATTTGGTATCTGATACTTACAGTGAATTTCTTTATAAGTGATGCTATCTCCCCATATAAGTTGCATGTTATATTTTTCTATGGTGTTTTAGGAGTAATCTATCCATTGGTTTTCATAGAATAAATATTCTAAGATGGTTCTCATGGAAAATAAAATGATATCACATGGGAATAACAACTGATATAAACTTAAAATATTTATGAAAATCTAGCTTAAAGAAGAATCCCTTTGGAAATCACCATGAAGAAATGTCTAAAAACAGACACCCTTGGGAGAGGTAAATAAATATTTCCCAATTAAGAACAAGCTCATAAGTGAAGATCTGTAAGACAAGAAGACAAAAGGAATAAATGGACTCGAAATGCAAAACAAGATTTAACTACTCACCAAAATCAGCCATTGGACTCGCAAACTCATTGAAAATCACTTTTTCACTCTCAAACTTTATACTACCCTCGACTTTCAAAAACAAATAGTGTCTACAATCTATTTATAAAGAAAAAGAGTGCATGCCAAAATGTCTTAATCCTTACCTGCTTCACCAAAGTTACTGCAGTAGTTCCACTACAAAAAAAATCTATTAAAGGATGTAGCCTAAACTCCTTATCCATCACTTTGAAGGCTTTTAGAAATGACATAGAGAACTCGAGACTCGAGCTCAAGGAAACCATGGAAAATCGGTTTTGACTTGTAGAAAATAGTAAGAAAAGATTTAGATGTAACTTGGAACACTAGTCGTGCTAGAGAATTGTAATATGTCAGAAATCAAAATCCAAGGAGAACAATAAGGAAACCTAGCACCCATAACTAACATGAGTTTATATTTGTGTTTCTTAAAATAAGGAAGGAAAACCTAGTTAACAATAGAATAAACTCGAAATTCTTGAAATTACCTTTGCAGATACAAACCTATATCTTTTTCTTCGTCTGTGTCTATTTAAGCCCCCAAACAAAAATAAGGGATTAGTGCTAAAGCACAAGGAAAGAAAAAGATAAATAAACCTATATGGAAAAGCAATAGTAAGTTATCTCTAGATTTGGGAGCACAAGATTGACAACAAAATGAGTATCCTTTGGAAGATTTTGCAACTAATAAAGCATTAACACCATGTTGCCAAGCTCGGTTAGATGTACGATGAATGTGAGTGGAGTGGCTGAGTGTGGTTGTGGAAGGGTTGGTGATGCACATAACTAACCTTAGTCAATGAGCATTGTCAGATCCATGGCCTAAGAACGAATGCCAATATCTATTTCCACATCGCCAAAGAAGTATGCAATTCAAATCAACAGTTGAGCATAATCCAATCTTCTAATGAGGATCAAATGATGCAGACGAAGGACAGGAGAGCACAAGTGAATTTTTTCTCAAAGGGGAATTCCTTACGACATAATAAATATGTACTAAATTCATTCATTGCAATAAAATTTTAGTCACTCATTAATTATTTCTCTTTTGTCTCAAAATATCCGTTTCGAACTTTGGCTCCTTTTTATACTAAATTGTTATGTGAAAGAAATCAAATAATGTTAAATGTATCATAAAATATAGGAAACTTGGAAAGAGAAGCATATAGATGTCATTTTAGGTGACAAAGGATTAAAGCACACATATAAAATGAATCTTTCTATATTAATGATATTTATGCAATTCAATTATTTTGATTGAAGCCCACTATTGAAATTATACTCAAAAGTAATGGACTCTACAAGATTACTATGGACTAGGACTAGATCATAGCACCAAGGTTGATAAAAATATTTTAAGAGGGTTCCATGTAGAATATTCTTCCACACCTATAACATTTGCACCACTTTGAAGGGTTTGTTCATGAAATTAGATGGTAATATCTTTCTATATTACTGATCTTTATGCAATTCAATTGTTTTGATTGAAGCCTAATATTGAACTTATACTCAAAAGCAATGGACTCTACAAGTTTACTATGGACTAGGACTAGATGCTAGCACCAAATATTTTAAGAGGGTTCAATGTAGAATATCCTTACACATTAATAACATTTGCACCACTTTGAATGGTTTGTTTGTGAAATTAGATGAATTACCAAGACACCAACTATAGAGCAAGCATATCACATTGAGGGTAAGGAATTTTGACACACTAGAACACGACTTCATATGTTCAAATATTTTTTATGACAATTCAAGGAATGTGGAACAAGAAAGGAAGGGGAGAAATTAATCCTATCTACCCTCTAGATGTTTCATCCCGAGTCTCTTCATTTGGTATTGCAAGTTTAAGATTTGGAAAATGTTACAATTTTTTTCCTATCGATCACCCATCACATAAGTCATACAAGAAAAAATGACCTCATAAATATAGCCGTTCTTT
This sequence comes from Pinus taeda, assembly GCA_000404065.3. NCBI lineage: Eukaryota > Viridiplantae > Streptophyta > Pinopsida > Pinales > Pinaceae > Pinus > Pinus taeda. The sequence goes on along the minus strand of APFE031339631.1, from coordinate 21,449 downwards.
GAAATTTCAAATCATATGCACTTGTAGCAAGTGAAAGTAGAAAACTAACAAGAAAAAAATTAGAAGGAACTTAATCAAGAGACAACACTCAAATCAACTAAGGACTCTTCTAACCACAAAGTAGGAAAACCAAAGCAGGAGATATCCACGTACAATGACTGCAAGAAAGAATATCGTACATAAATTTCATGCATGAAAAATACTGTTGGTCTTATGTCGCAAGATCTTCAAAGAAAACTATCTTGAAGATTGCATTCTAGAATATGCAATAAAAATGGTGGAGATATTCCACTAGAAGATCGAGGTAAATGACATGCATTTGTTTCTAGTTCATCATCACCTAATAGATGGATTTTTGGATCCTAAATCCTCAGATCAAATAACTACATCACAAAGTACATTCTTTGCCTTAAAACATTGCACTAACCATTCCATTATAATGGGAGATGACAATATTATGAAGATACATGGACAAGGTAGGGTACATGTTGATAATGGATGTTTCCATAATATCTTGAATGTTCCAAAGCTATTCCTCAATATACTCACAATATATCACATCACAAAGACCTTCATTGTGTAGGAGTTTATAAATTTACAACAATTGTTGTTGGTAGAGGACATATTTACATTGTAGTTGACATAATACTCATTATTTTATTAGAAAGGTTTTCCTCCCAAATAGTTTTTTTCTCTTTAAGTAATATTCATAATAGTTTGTTTTGCCTAGGCTTTTTACACATAGATATCTAACATTACTAGATATTTTTGGGACTCATCTATTGTACACACTACACTTGTGCTTCAAGGGGAGTATTGGATTGGGAGACATGAACATTTTTCACTTTAGTTAGAAAAAAATCTATGTGTAGCATTCTATTTTTGTCATATAATCTATTTACAGCATGTTTCTATTTATAACCAGTCTACTTTTCACTTTTCATAGGTTGTACATTTATAACAAATTAACTAAGTCTAATTATGCATACATATAAAATTTATCACTCATGTCTATTTATAAATAACACCATTCTATGTCTAACTGATTCCACTTATAGATAAATAAATGAAACTAAGGAAGAATTAACTTTTAATTTTGCATTTATATTAAATCACAACCTAGTGCGCAGTAGAAAAAATATAAATATGTACCTAAGTACTTCGTTGCACTCCAAGTCAAATTGGTCTATCATTTTCTATTCTTTATTTCCTTTTAAAATTTGTAATTGTAATTATTATATTTTGTTAAATTTAGTTAACTAAGTTATTTATTATTTTTTGTTTTTTCGTTCATTAAATTCTTTTTTAGAATAGATCTAACGAACTTGGAGCAAGTAACAATTTTAGGCTTTATTTAAAAGCTACATTTTCAATTTTTTTTCTCCTGGTTTTTACCTTTTAAAACTTTTCTAAACTTTTATTTTATTTTTGGTGAGTTAAAAAAAAAAACCTCCATGGAAAACTTTTTATATAAGCAAACTATTTCATAAAATAAGCATCTCACGGAAAACATAACATCATCTACGATATTCCCTCTCCATATATATATGAATGAATATTGATATCTTAAGGTTAGTGTTTTTATGAGGATTTGATATTAGCGTGGATTAAAGTAGATGTTATACAGACAAATTTATGTTCAAAGCGGAAAGGAGCTGTTTTCTTGTTTCTTATAGTCGCTCAAAGCCATAGGAGGACCACGATTGATAGCCCGCAAATCTGATGGTTCCAATGTGGGATCAACGACCTGTTAAAGTATCCAGACATGACCGACGAGACTTCGTTTGCAAAAAGAGTCTGTTAGAGTATCCATACATGATCGACGAGACTTCGCTTGGAAGGTAATTCATGCTTCAATTCGCTTGACATCTTGTTTCTCATAAGTAATGCAATGCAATGCACTGCTAGAAAATGTATTCAATCCGACCATGATTTACACTATTGAAGCAAAAAAAAGTAAAGCTGAAATTTTCATAAATTTGAAGCTATGCAAGAAATTTTGTCTCAATAAGTTCCGCGACAGAAGCTCAGATAGATTGACAATGTTCACAATCTGGAGCTTTAGCTGTCATCGACTTAAATGAAGACTACAAAAAAATTCAAAGTTGGAAACGTAATCATATTTTTTCATCAGTGAGGAAATTAGTCTCAACAGAAGAGGGTAGACAAAGAGGATTGGAGCTCCAATAGTTTATTATGCAGATCATTGATTACTCTTGCGCGACCAATGACAGTATCACGAACTCTCTTGCTCGCCACGTACTCCATGCTTCGTACGATCCGATGACATCAAACGTAGAGGTGCCTAATTATTAATTTCCAAACACATCTTGATGGTATAAATATGTGCACAAGTATTTACCCCTCGAACTTTCCGTCTTTTTTTTTGTTTATAAAACTTCCGTATGTTTTTTATAGAATTTGTAATAGAAGCGAGGACTATTAAGAGTATCCAAAATAATTATAGGAAAATTTAGTGCTGGAGATAAAAATTGAAGATCGTGGGAGGCTTTTCGCTAAATAAGAACTGGACGAAGTCGGTAATGTTGTCCACCAAAAAAAACCTATTTTGTAAACAAAAACCTTAGCGCCAACTAAAAGTGGGATGAAACTAGAATAAAAGCATGAAAACAATATTCAGAACCTGTAGACGGATCCAGTCTACAGTCTCTTTGAAGAACTCAAATAGCTAGAAGGGATGACTTCCTTGCCTGCAAAGTTTCCCTGCAAAACGGTAACAAGATCTGATCAGAGATACCATATATCAGGTAGAATGGAAAGAAAGGCCGATGAGTGCCAGTGTAATATTAATAAGGTTATAATGATTATTATTACCATAGGATTAAAAGATTGTGTTAGAACTGCAATTACCGCGTAATTATGTTACTATGGAGGTCAACTAACCAATTAGGTATCCTATCAGGAAAGATTGATCCAATTATTAAATATAAATATTTTCATTTAAAAATATTAATACATGAAAAAGATTATATAACGAGAGAGTGCAAAATAAATAATTATTTTTACATAAACAACAGTAAGAGCGGCCCTATCTCAGATTTTTCCTTTCGATAACAGTCTCTGACATTTCAACTAATGAGAATGCCTTTGTGTAGATCAAATTTCCTAAACAGTACTAAATGGACAAACTTTATAAATAGGTCAACTTTGTTTTCGTAAAATATCCACAAGATTGGATACATAAAGGAATAAGAGTTACGACCTGAAGTGACTCAAGTATAATGGGTTATGGGGCAGATCAATTTCCTAGGTTAATTTTTTTCTTAAAATTTCCACAATATTGGATACGTAAGGAAAAAAGAGTTACTACCTAAGGTGACTCACCTTGAATGGGTTGTGGGCTAGATCAATTTCCTAATCATTAATGCGAAGACAAACTAATAGATAGTTCAATGTCTTTCCTAAAATATCCACAAAATTGAATACATAAAGGACAAGCTTAATAGATAGTTCAATGTTTTTCTTAAAATGTTCACAAAATTGAATACATTAGTAAAAAGAATTATAAATTCAGGTGACACACCTTTCAAAATCTATACTTACATATCAACATACATAAAGCCCTCCATCATCAAATGCATGACCATGTATAAAAATGGTCCCTTAACCGTAGCGTGATGTCGTTACATTTGCTTCGTTATGTTTTCGCTTATTTTTGTTTTTTTATGGCTTTATAAGAATTTCATTATATTTATATATGAAGGGTAGATTTTTTAAAGTCAACTAGACAATAAACATTTTTAGAAGTGGACATTTCAAATCCTATAACTAGATACATCATTTTTTTTACTAGCCAACATCTCAAATCTAATAATTAAATACATAAATCAATTATTGGATCCAAAATATTGACTTATAAAACCATCTGCTTTAAAATTAGCTCAAAAAATGATTGATATTTAAATCTGTTTAATCTTTAATAAAATTATTAAAATTTGTTACTAATATTTGATGAAGATTACACAAAAGCTTACCAATGTGATTAGATGGTCACATTTTAATGTTGGGGAATATTTATTTATAAACTTCGGATGTTTAATTTATGAGGAGTTTTGATATATTTTTAAATTAGTGGAGGAGTTATTTCCTACCGTAAATGTGGCATTTTAGTTTATTTTGTTTTATAGAGAAGATGAAACAATTCACCTTTTGTGACTCTTGGTTGTCACGTGCTGGTTTTATTTTTAAAAAGAACGAGTGCGTGGAAGCTAAGAGAAGGAGGGGGAGAGAGGACTAGTTTTTTCGAAATGAAATTACATTTATGTTGGTTGCTAATTGCCTGTACTTTCCAATCTGTGTGAACGAGAAAACATTTTCTATGTGAATGGAGTGGAGGAACAAGCAATGGAACAATGCTTTTGTATTGTCTAAATGCACTAAATTTATGAGACTAAAACAAGTGAATTATGCTTATGAAATGTTATTTAATTGTAGTTTATTCTTGTGTGTTGGTTAATATGAGAGCCTATAAATTGTTGTATCGATTTCCTTGAATAATTGTACTTCATGATTTCCATTGTTGTGTGATTTGGTCCTTTGTCATTTTCTATTCTTGTTTTGTTGGTTTCATAGAATTGGGGAGGAATGCTCATTGTTCTAATATGGTGAATGCATGGTTTGTTTTCTCGAACAATTGGAATGTTGAGAACAAAAACAAAGCACTTAGTTTTTTGAAATATGGTCCAAACAGCTCTGTAATTGGTTTATGAATGTTAAATTCAAACCAATATTGCAAACATAGTGAAGAGAGGTAAAATAAGTCATTTATAGTGTTAAGAAGAATGCATGGGACATGGGCAGTTGGCAGAGAAAACGAGTCCAAAAATTTGATCTTCCTTGAAAACATAATACATAATTTTAACAGGTGTTATGAAATCATATAGTAGCAATGGAACAACAAATTAGAAAAAATGGGCTAGGAAATGATTTCGTAGCGATTGCACGACTTTTTTTAGGACTACATGTTTTTTAAACTCCATTTGGCCCACCCTTTACACCAAATTGTAGTATCAAAGCAAGAAGATGGCTATGTGAGAAAGAAGAGCATGTGGTCAAGGAGCAAGAACCATGGCTGATATAGAGCTCAGAGAAGAGATAAGGAGACTACAAGCTCGGTTAGAGGCAATTAAGTTAGGAAGATAATGAGATCCCGAAGTTGGAGATATTAGTGAACCTGAAGAAGAAGTTGAGGAAGGAGCAAGTGAGGCCCCTATCATAGTAGAGATTCCTCCATTACTATTGTCATTGTATCCATTATTGTTATTACTGTGCCCCTATTGTCCCCATATTGTTATTAGTATGCCCCATAGAAACCCACTATTGTTATTTTTGTTCCCTTATGTTATTATTGTCATGTCGGCTTGATTACATTGTGACACCTTAGACTCCTATATATAGAAGGGAGGTTTAGTCATTTGTATCATCTAAAATTTTTTCATTTCTGTAATGTAAATGGGGTTTCCCCCTCGAAGAGCCTGAATTCTAAGGCATTGATCTGTCTTTTCTATCTTTTTGTTAGTTGGCTTCCTAACATTTGGTATTAGAGCTTTGGATCCCAAGGCTTAGCTACTCTAAGTAGGTCATCATGGAATTTTCACTATAACTTATTTTCTGTGATAGTTCAAAAGCTAAAAAAAACCCATTTGAGTCGAAATTGTTTTGAACTTTGAGACAAAATTTCAGAGCTTTTCTCTCTATATTTGCAGAGATATGATCTGAGAAAGTTAGGGTTTTTGCAGACTCCTTAATAACATTCCAAACAGGTGACCTGGGGAAAAGCATCATAACTTTTGTTTTGAGCATCAGATTGAAATTTTGTAAGAAGTTTCAGAATGAGGATGGCCTATAGTTTTCTGGGTATCAGTTTTAGGTACTAAGGTCAAAACAGTGACACGTGGAACATAGTACAAGTTCGCTCTACTGAAGTAGTTTATAATCAGGTCACCGTGGTAGATTTGGCGGAATGCTTCCTTGGAGAATCCAATCTTGATCAGACTTGCAGAGTTATAAAGAGGCCTAAAAGCGCTACCGTAGGACAATATTTTAGATATTCTAGAGCTGCAGTTACAGAGATACAACAGATTCAATATCGAGAGCTTACAAAGTGAAAAAAATTGTGTGGGTTTTTTTTAAATTTGCATCAGATTGGTTTGAAAAAATAGTTTGAAGGAATTCAAAGGGAATAGTGAAGAATTATCAGCATTAAGTAATGCCGCAAAGAAAGAAAATGGAAACACCTAGTAAGCAACTTGAAAGCTCTAGCATGACTCGTGAAGAAGAGGAAGAAATGCAACATGATATATCAAAATTACAAGACCAAGTATAACCAATTTCACTCTGACTAAAGGTAAATGAAGCCAAGATCAATGGTGTGGAAGCTAAGATGGATGGCATGGAAGCTAAGATGGATGGCATGGAAGCTAAGATAAATGGCATGGACGATAAGATGGAAGAATTCAGGATAAATTTAAACAATTTGCTACAAGAAATGGTCACTAATGGTGAAAGGTTACTAAAGTAAACCCATGGTGAGAACAAAAGAAATGTTAATCATGATTTCATAGACTATAATGTTGGACTGAAGACCTAGAATGTTCCAAAAATTGATATGAGGAAGCTTGATGGCAAGGATCCCGGAACATCGATACTATAGATGGAGCAATTTTTTCGTCCCCATAATGTGCAAAACACACAAAAGGTACACATTGCAACATTATATTTGGGACCAAATTAGTTTGTATGGTATCTATGGCTTTCCTCTCTTAAACAAATTGTCACTTGGGAAATTTTTGTGGAAGAAGTTATAGCACATTATGAGGATACAAATAGCAACATATTTTCTAGCCAATTGATAAATCTGAAACAAAAGGGTTCAGTGATGGAGCACATTGAGGACTTCCAAAAATTGAACATAAGGGTAAAATATATTCTAGAGGAGCATAGGATTGATGTGTTCATATGGACTTTAAAGGATAATATCCAACATGAGGTTCACCTTTCAGAACCTAATTCATTGGGGAAGGCATTCAGGTTAGCAAGAAAAATGGAAACAAAAATTATGGCAACCATGAAGCCTACGACTCACAACTACAAAGATGGAAGTGTTGTTTCTCCTAGCCTTCCACAACCTACAAGGTTAACACCACAAAAATTGGAAGGAAAAAGAGAAAAAGGGCTTTGTTACAGTTGCGATAGTAAATACAATAAAGGTCATAACTGTGCTAAGAAAAAATTATTCTACATAGATTGTGAAGAGGAGGAAGAAAAGGAACAAGAAATGTCAAAAGAAGAGGATATACTCTAGGAACAAACCCTAGATAAACAAGAAATGAATCCAACCATATCTTGTAATGCATTGGCTAGAATTACCACTCAAACTATCAAGATAGAAGGACATATTAAGAAGAAAAAGGTAATAGTGTTGATTGATTTTGGAAGTACCCATAATTTTATTCATTGTAAGATAGCAAAGTAATTGAATTGCTTCATATAAGCAACATCAGAGTTTCAAGTGATGGTTGCTAGTGGAGAAACCATAAATTGCTCTTGAAAGTGCCATAATATCAAGCTATCCATGGGAGAATATGTATTGAATAGCCCAATGCTTTCCATTCCAATGGGTGCTGCTAATGTTGTACTAAGAGTCCAATGGCTACAATCCTTGGGTACAATAGCTTTTAATTTTCAAGAACTTTTCATCAAATTTTGTGCGGAAGCAAAGGAAGTTAAATTAAGGGGTATTGCAGGTAAATTGGGAATGACAATCAGCTCTAATAGTATGAAAAAGCTTCTAATGAAGGAACAACAAGGTGTAATTACACAATTATGTTAGCTAGAGGTTCCCACATCAAAATAATCTATTTCTCTAGATCTCCAAGAGGTATTGGGCAATCATTCCAAGGTATTTGAGACTCCCAAAGGTCTCTCACCTATTCATAATCAACATCATGCTATTCATTTGATTTGAGGAAGTGTTCCACAAGACATCAGGTTGTACAGATATCCCTATGCCCAAAACAGTGAAATTGAAAGTATGGTTGCAGAAATGCTAGAGGCTGGTATAATTCAAACTAGTCAAACTTCTTTCTGTACTCCAATAGTATTGGTGCACAAGAAGGATGGGTCATGGCACATGTGTCCGGATTATAGGGAGCTCAATAAGATCACTATTAAAGATAAATTTCCCATTCCTCTCATTGATGAATTATTGTATGAATTGCATGGATCAATTTACTTCACCAAGTTGGATCTTTGTTTAGCATATCTTCAAATCAGAATGAAGACTGAAGACATTCCGAAAATAGCATTTAGAACTCACAAGGGTCATTATGAAATTTTGGTCATGTCGTTTGGCCTTTCCAATGCACCTTCTACATTTCAAGATTTGATGAATTCCATCTTCAAACCCTTCCTTAGAAAATTTGTGTTTGTATTGTTTGATGATATACTAAGCTACAACAAGTCTTGGAAGGATCATGTTGAACATGTTGACAGGGTGCTCAAATTATTGGAGGGGAAATAATTATATGCAGAAATCTCCGAATGTTTCTTTGGAGTACGAGTGGTGGAATATCTGCGTCATATTGTATCTCATGAAGGTGTTAAGGTAGACCCTATAAAAATTAAAGCCATTAAGGAATGGAAAATCCCCACATCCATAAAGCATCTGGGGGGATTTCTTGAGTCGACAGTGTATTATTGCAAGTTTGTTAAGGAAGAATAGCAGCACCTCTAACAACATTATTGAAGAAAGATACATTTTCATGGACTCTAGAAGCAACAAAGGCCTTTGAACATTTGAAAGAGGAAATGTGCCAAGCATCGGCCTTAGCTACGCCAGACTTCACAGAAACCTTTATTCTAGAATGTGATGCTTTAATAAATGTAATTGGTGTTGTTTTATTGCAAGATGAAATACCCATTTCTTTCAAAAGTCGTCCAATCAAGGAAAAATATTTACACAAAGCTATTTATGAGACGGAATTGTTGGCTATACTACATGCACTTAAGAAATGGTGACACCGCTTAATGGGAAGACACTTCAA
>APFE031339629.1:1995-49245 GCA_000404065.3 Pinus taeda | reverse complement strand
TTTGTTGGACTGTTCTGTTCATTCTTTCCACAACTCCATTTTGCTGAGGAGTTCTAGCTGTAGAGAATTCTCTTCTTATCCCATGTTCTTCACAGAAATCGAAGAATTCATTTGAGTTAAACTCCCCACCTCTGTCGGATATGAGGCACTTAATTTTGTGACCTGATTCATTTTCAACCAAAGCTTTGAAGGATTTGAATTTTTCGAATGCTTCATCTTTGTGCTTCATAAGTCCTAACCAGACAAACCTGGAGAAATCATCAATGAATAATATCGAGTATTCTTATCCTCGAGGTGTTCTTTTCCTGAAAGGACCGCATGTATCTGTATGTACTAGCTCAAGAGGCATGCTAGTTGATCCTTCCTTCTCTGGAAAGTTAGTTCTGGTTTATTTTCAAAACTGACATGATTTGCATATGGTGTTGTCAGGAATTTTGATATCTGGAAGATCGCGAACTGCCTGATATTTGCATGATTTCCTTATTTGTGAAAAGCTTAGATGCCCCAACCTTCGATGCCATAACTAGTGCTCATCATCCTTACTCAGATAGCATTGTTGTTTTTCTTCTTCAAATATGTACAGATTATTTGGAGTTTTTTTTCCTTTGATCACTGTTTTACCTGTATCAAGATCACGAACAAGACATCCATTTGACCTTAATATTACCTCGGTTCTTTGATCACACATCTGGGTGACACTTAGAAGATTATGCTTCAATCCATCAACATACAAAACATTTCCAGGCTTGACCTTTTCTTTTAACCGAGCAATGCCTTTTCCTTTTATAGTTGCAGGAGTATCATTTCCAAAAGAAACTTTCTTTCGCTTTTCTAGAGCAGAGTAAGACTCAAGTTTTTCTTTCTCACCTGTCATATGCTTCGAACATCGACTGTCAATGTACCATATATTTTATTATCCCTCTGCATAAAATGCTATCCCACATCTTTCTGTTTGTGGTTCCTTTATTCTCCATATTTTGGTGCTTGAGGCTTGTTCCTTTTTCTGCTGAAACCTGCTCCTGCATTCAGAATCTTCATGACCAAAGTTATTGCAAATAGAACATTCAACTTCATTTTCAAGAGCCGAAGATTTTTTGTAGGTCCTTTTTGTAATCCTGGTCATACTTCTTTGTTTTTGAGCTTCTCTAGTCATGATTGTCTTATATGCAACACATTGAGCTGCTTTGTGACCAAAGTTATGACAAGAAAAACATTGTCCATTGAAGAAACTTCTGTGGTTATCAAATCTACTGGCCAAGTGATTGTAATCTCTATTGTTATTCATTCTTGAACCAAATTGAGAAGACTTTACCTGTGGCTGGTTGTAGCTTTTGTTCACTCTTAAAACAGATTGCCCCTGATAGCTTTTGTTTGCAATTTGTCCCTGCTTTACCTGATAGTCTCCATTGTGCTTTTGCTCACTCCTTTTTGCTGCATCAAGATAACTTTTTGAAGTGGATGCTTGAGAAGTTTCTCCATTATAGCCCAGACCTGTTCTGTTTAGAGGAGAACGTTGTACATTGATAATCTCATCCAAAGTTTCAGATCCTTTGACAAACTTAAGATTAATAGCTTTTGTTTTCTCAATCTCTTTTCTAAGAGCAAGAATTTCACCTTCTAACTTTTCAAAATGTTTTTCCTTTCATCAATTTGAAATTGTAGAGTATCAATGATCATATTCTTTTCTTCTATACATCTCTTGAGTCTAATAATTTCTTCAAAAAGGTTATCCACATCTATAGCATCCATATAATCATCATCTTCAAATGCCATTAACAGTTTATATTCATTACCTCGTTCATCTTCATCACTATTTGATAGACCATTACTATCTTCATGAGTGTAGTAGCTTTTCTTATTTGCACCCTGTTTCTTGTTCCATCTAGCAGGTTCCTTTCCTTTATCCTTATAAGGACATTTTGCAGCATAATGACCTACTCTTCCACAAGAAAAGCATTTAAAAGTTAACTTACCTCTGAACCTTCCAGAACCCCTTTGAAGATTTCTGACAAAATTTGATTCTTCTTCTTCTTCTTCTGGTACGTGACTTGCCTCATAATAATCTCCTTTGCCTGACGCCTTGAAAGCAGCTTCTCTTCTATCTGATGGACCTCCCTTTCTCATTTCATAAGCAGTTAGAATCCCATGTAGCTGAGACATAGTAAGAATTCGTTAGATTTTCTTTTTCTTCTATTGCAGATACTTTAGATTCAAACTTGGGGGACAATGATCTTAGAACCTTTTCAACCACAATAGCCTCTTTTATTTCTTCACCCAAATTTTTCATGCAATTAACAACCTCATCTACCCGAAGAAAGTAGTTAGCCACATTTTCATCATTATACATCCTGAGATTCTCATATTGAATCCTGAGAGTTTGAAGTTTAGCACGCTTTACCTATTCATCTCCTTCGTAGCTCAAGGAAATCTTGTCCCATATTTCTTTTGCTGATTTATATTGTATAACATTCACAAATTCTGTTTGAGATAAGCATCCCAGCAAAGTATTGACTGCTTTAGCATTTGTTTCATATTTCTTCTTTTCGGCCGCATCTGTAGGAGTAGCTGAAGGAAAAGTGTAACCTGTCTCTATGATATCCCAAACTTCTGTACCAAGAGATTGAAGATATGCAGTAACTCTTACCTTCCAATAATTGAAGTTTGTCCCATCAAAAATCGGTGGCCTGATAGATGCTTCCCTCTCGTAGTTTCTCATGATGAAAGATCTTCCTTCACGCGATCAAGCTTCTTCAGAAGGACCTGCTCTGATACCAATTGTTGAAAATAATACTGAGAGGGGGGGTGAATCAGTATTATCTAGTTCTTTTAACAAATCTTCCTTATTTACACTTTGAATTATTTTTGCATATCAGTACCATAAAATAATGAGCAAGAAAAACAGACAGTCACATCAAAGAACACCAGATATAAGGTGGAAACCCAATGTGGGTGAAAACCACCTGCTGCAATATGTCTCTATCTTCTTTCAAATTAGAAACTCCTTTTACAATGGTCTTGTACTGGTGTAGTCCTTTACTAGTACGCAGGCTACAACTTGCAGAGAGCTACAACTCTCTCTCGTTTTCCAGTCCCTCCTGGAAGGGAGCTACAACCCCCTACTTCTTTTCAAGGACCACTTTTCATAAATTTTTTCAAACTGGATCCATATACATCAAATGATCATCAAGTACATGTAGATTTCACAGTCAACAACAGTAACACAGAACTAAACCCAGAACACCTTATCAACAGAAAAATTCAGTCAATAGACAGTCATGAGATAGATACGTAGCTTTCCTTTCTTTGGCCTGCGTCACTACGCACTTCACCCTCTGCTTCTCTGCGTATACCCGCAGAGTTCCTTCTGCTTCACTGCGCGACCACGCACTGCTTCTTCTACTGCGTTGCGTACAATACACACCCAAATGCACTATCGCGCCGCATACTGCCACAGTAAGCACGCACCCAAAAAGACTATCACGCCGCATACATTTACTGTGCGTACGCACCTGAACCACTCTTGCTCTGCGTACCCATGCACTGCGCCTTTGTCGCCTCTGCGTACCCACGCACTGCGCATTTGTCGCCCCTGCGTACCCACGCACTTATTCTTCTTCTGCTCTATGTTCTCACGCACTCGCACCGTTAATCACCTGTGTACCTCTGATTAGGGCCGAAATACAGTCAGATGCTCAGATATGATCTTGCGCTCGAGAGATCACCCTTCACAGATTCGCTTTCAACTTCTCTTTTATAGATCAAGCTTTTAAACCGAGAACCCAATATTTCAGATCTTAAGATATTCAATTTTCAAAAGATGCCCAAGCCAAATGATCTCCTTTGCTTTATATAGGCAAGCTCTTCCTCAAATCATGGGCCAATACCACGGGCCAAAACCATAATAACACAATACCGTCGGCTAAATACCAAGGATTAAACATAAGAAACCCCATGTGTGTGCGCTTTACTGCCTTGAAGTGTGTGCACTGAGGTACGCACCTCATGAACGACTGACCTGCGTGTCTGGTCGCGATCCCTGCATGGCGTACCTGTGGGTACGCATCTTCTGAACTGTTCTCCTGCGTACTTCTTAATTTTCATCATATTGAGAGTCTTGCCATGGGTGCTGCCATCAAGTACAACATCTGTAACATATAACCTCACCAGAAACATAATGCCAACATTTATTGCTTTAAAAAACAACCAAGTAGTGAATATTAATCTACCAACTAGGGACTTGTCTTTCTATCTCAAGGTAGTCGCCAAAGTTTATGCAAGAGGCTTTCAAGAGATAATGTCAATGCTATATTGGTTAACCTAAAATCTAAATCTTAAGTAAACAGATAACAAAGCAAATGAAATCAAATCATACTATAAAATTGAGATGCACAACTAATTATTAAATAAACATGTTAACTAAGAAACAGGATAAAGAACCCAAATCCTAAACTTGACAATTATGTAACCATTCATGAAAGAGTATAAAAAATAATCCAATTTAACAACAGTGCTTTAGGAAATAACAATACAAAATTAAAGGAATGTTAGTTGTTGTACCATCAAATAGGTGTTCTAGTCTCGACTTTTGTCAAAGAGTCTAAAGAACACAAGATCTCCAAAACTGAGAAAAGGTTGCAAGAGAAAACACCTAGAGACAACTCAATTAAGTTAATTGATAAATACTTGAATATATCCTAAGTCTAACTTAAGAAAAGTGAATAATTAACAACAATCAATTGAGAAATGTGAGAATGCTCTAGAAACTCACATATTGAGTTTGAGATGAACTTAGTGGTTGATGGGGATCTAATCATGGTCATTAGTTTACCAACAACAAATCATAAGAGCAGGATGCTATGATGGAGATAGAGACACTAGTCAGGTTGAGTTCCTTGGTAGATCGAGCTATCTAGCTGTAGAGGTCAAGCAGGGAAGAAGATTTTGAGCCAGAAGAGATGCATGTGTGAGAGGGAGCAACATAAGTGAATTCCAGAGGAATTTATAGTTCCAGAGAGGTAGCAACAAGAGAACTATTTATTCTACTAGAGGCTACATAGGGATTGTACAAGCAACTTTAGAGGGAAATACAATTTGACTAAGGAAGAGGTCAATTCTAGTGCTGGAGGCCAGGATAATTTTCCCCACCATAGATCACCTTTGGCTCAAGCACGCTTGACTATGGAGTTTCCCCACAATCAAGCCCACTTAGCTAAGTCAGCTTGATTGTTGGGAAAACTCCACAGTTAAGTGCGCTTGAGCCAGAGGCGATCTAGGATGCGTGAAGTGGGATTGATTGTGGGGAAAAATCCATAGTTAAGTGTGCTTGAGCCAGAGGCGATCTGGGATGGGTGACCTCTTGGGAAGTCTTGGTTATTGGGTGCAAGCCCTGGAAGTGATGATTGACGCTATGTGATCCATTTCACTAGTTTCAATCCCACTTCTCCACCCCTGTGAGAATCACCTGATGCAATGAGTGCTAGGTGGACTACTCAAAAATCAAGAGAAATTAGTTAGTTATGATTACCTCTCATGGAAATAGTCATATATGAATGACTTACTTAACACATCTGAATCCCAAAAAATGATATTTAATGAAATCTTAATTTCTACAAGTTTGTGTGTGTTAGGGGATGGCCAAAACACATGAGTAGTTTCGAAGTGTCACCTACATGGATTTCCACCTACTAGTCATAGATGGAAGCTCATTTGATAAGCATGCCTCATTGGTCAAACTTGTGGTCAATGTGGCTATGGAATACTCGTTTTGCACAGAGTATCAAGAGACCAACTCTACAATCAAGTGAGTGAGATTTGAAGACATGAGTTTATTTTGATGATGTGTTAAAAAATCCCTTCTCATGATTCACTCTTTCAATAGTGAATCATGAGAAGCGAAAGTCCTATTTTGATCTAGAATCTTAGATGTGAATTTCAGTTCTCGATTCTAGAAAATAATTCCTTAAAGTTGTTAATCTTGAAACTATTATAAAAACACTTTGTTTTGAAAGAAAAGACAGCCAATTAAGTTCATAATTGTTATTATTATCATTTCCTATTTTGAACTCTATTTTTACACTTCAAGTAATACAAGATTTGTTCATGGCATCTATGTGATTGTGTTGGAAAATCAAGTATCATGATCTTATTTTTAACCTCACATTCACCAAGAGGCCCCTCTTAGGATGTGTGAGATAGTATAGATGTCTTTCATAATTTTGACTTAGTCTCTTTATGCTCTGTAACTATATTAAAATCTACTTCATTTAATTGTTCAATTCATTTGAATTCTTTGTTTTATTTCAATACTCTATTTTAAAATTAGAGTTGCACTCATTTCTCTTTGTTTTGTTACATTTCAAGCGCTTGATAATAAACCAAAAAATAAAAAGATTTACCTTGAATTGTATTTTAAGCTCAATGTCACATTTATGTTTAGATTCTTATGACTAACTTTAGCTTAGAATACACACAATAGTAATCCCTTATGCACTCAAATTTTTATCAATATTTCCCTGCCTCTTTGGTTATCGCTTTCTAGAATAGTTTCAATTTCAATTTTGATATCATAGAAAATCTTAGGGGCTAAATTTCGCCTATGGAAAAAACTAGGGGGTTATTTATTTTAGTTGGGCGAAGTTTTTTACAAATAGGGGTTTGAATATGCATCTTGCAATATTTTATTTTAAAATAGTCTTAAACCATTAGCCCATAAGAATTTAATGGGGAGAGTTAAACAAATTATTTGGCCTTGCAAAATTCAACTTACATTCTCCCATTACCGTTCGTCGTATTTCTATGGTAATGGAAAGTAGCAAGAAATAATTTAACCTTATTTTTAGGGGAATACCATTATTTGTATTTGTTTCTCCCCATATAATTTATTTTCACTCTATTATATTTTTCTATTAACCCAAAATTGTTGGAATTATTTATTTATTTTTATTTTGTTTCGGTAAAATTCGAACCACATTCTCCCATTCGCCCTATTTTTATGGTAATGGAAAACATCAATATATATTTTACACTATTTTTATGGGAATACCAGTTATTTGGATTTGTTTCTCCTCATGGAATTTATTTTCACTCTATTATATTTTTCTATTAACCCTAAATTGTTGGAAAAAAATTTCGAGTAAAATCTATCCTGCACTTGATGGAATGTGGAATCACATGTTTATAGATATTGGGGGTTTATATGAAAGTCATTCCATCACTATTTAAACAACCATTGCAATGGAGAGAACAATTTGTCAATTCTTCTATGTTGATTTATTTTCACTCTATTATATTTTTCTATTAACCCAAAATTGTTGGAATTTATTTTTTTTTCGAGTAAAATGTATCGCACACTTCATGGAATGTGGAATCATAGGTTTATAGATATTGGGGGCTTATAGGAAATCCATTCCATCACTATTTAAACATGGGTTTATGGATATTGGGGGTTTATATGAAAGCCATTCCATCACTATTTAAACAACCATTGCAATGGATAGAACAATTTGTTGATTCTTCCTTGTTGATTTGACATCTAGTGAACATAGTTATTTGACAATCTGCATTTTAATTTGGTAATCATTCACCCACACCCATGTTCTTTAAATGTTCAAATAAAGAAACTATCTGGCATAAAAATATGAATATGATAATTATAATTTTACTTTTTATTTTATTGTTTAGCTAGATAGACTATTATAATTTTTTCTTATTGTAATAGTAGAGATTATCAATAAAACTCTATATAAATAGTAGAAGATGTACTATCCTTTTATATTTTTATATGTCTAGATTGAAAGTTTGTTTTATCTATTAAATAATTTAACCCTCTATATAAAATAGTGAGTTTATTTTATAAACCTAAAATACTCTAGTTGTAAGATATATTTAATTGTAGACATCAATGCATTCACCATCGAAGTCGTCAAAATTGTTCAAAAGTCAATGAAATAATAGTCAAGAGAGGATTGCTATCGATGTTAACAAATTCCTTTAACATAGACACTCCAAGACATTCAATGGGTTTGATCCGCCATGTATCATGAAAGAGTGAATGTTCTCATAATTGTAGTGATCTCTCCTTTCTAATTCAATTAGCTATAAATGGTGGCAATGAGGGTGGTGGAGCTATATTCCAATGTAGAAATGAAAACTACTAACTTGTAATGTCTCCCTTTTACTTACCATATCATTTTAAAAAATATTACAAAATAATTAGTTTCTACACAATGAGAGTCACATTAACTCATTTTCATGCAACTTTAAAGGTTTGAAATCACCTTCAAAAATAATAATCTCTAAATTCCTTTGATTTTACATCCACCTTTATGTTTTTCTTAAGTGTAACAATTTTATATGTTCTGTTAAAAACTAATTCATGTTTAAGGTATACAATATAAATCTTAGATCTTAAAAAGTTCCACACAATAGGTTGTGAATATTTGTTTTGCTCATTCGTTATAAACATTCTATTGCTTACATGCTGTAGTTTTTTGGTAAAAGTTTGTGTATAGAATTAAAAAATATAATTAGAAAACATGTATAGATAAAAAAATAAAAAATAAAAATAAAAAAATATTTTTTACAAAACATTATGAGAGATACTAAGTTTGTGCATGGAATAAACAAATATAATTATTTATATAGATTAAAGAGATAATAAGTTTGTCCATGTAAAAAAAAGATATAATTATTTATATAGATGAAAGAGATACTAAGTTTGTCCATGGAATTAAAAAATATAATTATTTATATAGATGATTTGTTGGTGGAGATGATGTGGGGCTGATTCTTTACCTTCCTTCTACTCGTAGAGGTAGATTCACTACGTTTCCTCGTTCAATTTAGATAAATTCGTTTAGAATTCAACGTCAGGTTTTCTCACCTACAATTATATAAATATGTGAAATTCACACACACATACACACATTTTGAACCATATATATAATTAAAACGTTTTAGTTCAATGCTGGAATGTTTTTAAATGGCTTTTGATATACAAATTTTAAATGGAATTTGATGCAAAATTATAGTAACACCTAAGTCTGCATTTTTCTTAATCAATTTACTTGTTTCATTTCATTTTATTGCATTGTATTTGGGAAAAAAAAATAGTTATTCCTTATAGTAATAATATTAACGATTTTATTATTATTATTATTATTATTATCTACACCATTTTGAGCAAAGAAGAAAGTGTTTCACTAATTTTTCATTTGAAATTAATAAATTTATGTTTGAAAACACCTAGTAGGGTAAAATCAAGACTATGAAGAGGAATTTCAATGTCGATGAGCGAAGTTAGGGCTTAGAATAGGAAGTAATAGGGCGAGTTGGTAACAATGGATAGGCAAGGAGGAAGGAGTTCCACTCCCTCCTACGGTAATGTAGTATCAAGCTGAAGGAAGGAGGCGAGTGCAAACAGTTTCAAGAAACCTTCGGAGGCAGAAAAAAAAAGAAGACAAACACAAAAGAGCCAGAAAGTAACAAATCCCATGAACAGGAAGAGACTCACAGGGTAGTTAGGGGGGAGACAAAACCGAGAGACAATAGTTAGAGAGCTGAGTACAAATCTACAAGGGGACCTCGTAAACCCAAGTCAACCATTAAACCCCGAGTGGTCTTAAATGATCCTGCACTATAGGTGGACAAAGATCACATGGTAACTTACGCAGTTATTTGCAAATTTATGGGTATATGGCATACGGAGAAGAATCTATACACATGGATAAGAAACAACTGGAAACCAAAGGGAGAAATAAATCTACAGCTAGGGTCCAAGGGTTTCTTCACAATGGTTTTCACCAACCTAGAGGACAAAGACAGAGTGGTCGAGGGAGGACCCTACTTCTATGCTGTTGCAGGCCTATACATGCGACCCTGGGCGATGAACTTTGTCCCGGAGCGAGAAACGTTCACATCGGTCCCTGTATGGATAAGACTATACTCCTTACCTTTAGATTATTGGCTTCCTGAATCCTTAAAAGCAATGGGCAATAAATTAGGGCATTTTCTAAAAATATCAGAGGCAACTCTGTGAGGGAAATACACCTCCTTCACCCACATATGTGTGGAAATGGATCTATTGGGAGCACTTCCGGATGAAGTCATTCTAGAAGGGTATGATGAGGAAAGGGTTCAGGTGGTGGACTATGAACATGTCCCATTCAGATGTCGTAAATGTCATGAAAATGGGCACCTCTTTAGAGATTGCCCACAAAATAAAATGGAGAATAATCTGAGAACCAACACAGGCAAAGATCCTGAAGGATTCATCAAGGTGGGAGGCAAAGGGAAAGGAGGGGAAAGAAAGCACCAAAAGAAAACTAGTGAGAACAAGCTGCCAAGCCATAATAATTTCGAGATGTTAGAAGAAGAAGGAGCGAACAATGGAAAGGACAATGCACTGGAGATCAATCCTGCAGAGAAGGAAAAAGAGGACAGCATGGAAATCATACATGAAAACAGTGAACAAAAGGAGAATCGACGAAGCACTATGGAACTTGGCAGGGACCATGAGATGACCCCAAGTGAAGTTGGGACAGAGGACCACGAACTACAGGAGATTCTTGAGAGGGAGAATTTGGATCTACAAAATTTCCTAGACGAGATAACCAACAAAGGGATTGACTCTCTACCACAAGAGGAGTTTGACATAGTACAACAACTCTTCCTCTGGAGATCTCAAACAAAGGCTACTGGAGTTAAAAGGAATCATGAAAGTTAGGAGAATAAAGGGGTCAAATCAATGGAGGAAGCACTAGGACACTCTACCAAGAACCCAGGCAAGAAAAGAGGAAGGAAGAGATAGAATGAGTTTCTGATAGAGTGTGGGAGACTCATGATTAACTCTAGCAAGATGAAAGATCTCACTAGTTACTCATTTTCAAACCCATCATTATGAAGCTCACAACTTGGAATATTAGGGGGCTAGGAAGAAAAAGAAAACAAAGAAATCTCAGCAATAGAATAAAAGAAGAAAACCAAGATATGGTGTTTATACATGAAACAAAATTTTTAATAGAAAAAATTCGGGATATGCACAGCAAATGGCTCATTAAATATGAGTACCTTGAAGTCAAAGCTAATAATAAAGTAGGTGGGATAATCACTCTTTGGAATCCTTCGAAATTTGGAATTTTGGATGCTGAAGCATCCATAAACTACCTTTCAATGATTATCCAACCTCTGGGTGAAGAGAAAATCTACATGATCACAAATGTCTATGGTCCTCAAAAAGCTGAAGATAAACTCAAGCTCCTCACTTCACTGGAGGAACTGAGAGAGAGACACCCGACAATGCCCTGGATTTTGGAAGGAGATTTCAACATGATCAGATCTCTCACATAAAAAAAGGAGGGACCAGAACTCTAGGCAGAGACTTCGTTGCATTCTAGAACTTCCTAATCAACGTGAAGCTAGTGGACATAGAAACAGCTAATGGCACCTTCACTTGGAACAATAAGAGGGGAGGAGCTTCACATTTTGCCTCGAAACTTGACAGATTCATTATCTCAGAGGGCCTCTTTCTCATTGGCCCTAACTTGAATGCGTTTATCCTTCCTTTTAGAGGATCAGACCAGTGGCCTATTCAACTAGAAGCTTCATTCATTGGCACTCTGAGGAATAAACCTTTCAGGTTCGAGAATGTCTGGCTCACTTACCCTAACTTCATAACCAATATTGGAAAATGGTGGATAAAAGGCATGCCCATTTAAGGCACGAAAATGTTCCTTATGAAACAGAGACTAAAACACATCAAGCTCATACTTAAAGAATGGAACAAAAATGAGTTTGGTAATATTTTTAATGCCAAAAAAGAAGTGGAACAAAAATTACAGAAAATTAGCAAAATTCTCATAGAAGAAGGCTTCACCGAGGAAAGGAAAATGCAAGATGACTCTCTCAAACAGGAATGGGATAATAGATGTCAGTAGGAAGAAATATTTTGGAAACAAAAATCAAGAGTGCAATGGATCAAATAAAGAGAAAGAAACAAAAGGTTTTTTCACAAATCTACCATGGAACATAGGGCACATAATCGGATTACAAAACTTATTGATCCTCAAGGGAAAGAGCTAAGCATGCACAAAGATATAGAATCCAGTCTAGTATGACATTTTTAAGACATTGCAAAGGAGCCTATCTTAGACAGATCTCTATTCATTAAAAGCTTCACTCAGCACGTTCCAAAACTGGTAACTAGGGAAGAAAATTATAATCTCAATAGGCCAGTGATGGAAGAGGAGGTCAATGAAGTAATCAAAGAGATGCACAATGGGAAAGCTCCAGGCCCGTATGGTTTCAACATAGACTTCTTCAAAGCATGCTGTGAAATCGTCAAACATGATATCCTTGAGGTGGTGGAGGATTCGAGAAATTCAAAGACAATTCTAAAAACGCGGTTCGACGATGAACCACACTGGTTGGTTCGAAACGCGTCGACAAATTATTTTCTATGTGATTTCGCCGAATACTCTCTAAACAATGTTATGGATCACAGAAGTCTAAATTCCTTAATTCTAAAAACGTTGAATGTTTCCTTCATAGCCCTAATACCTAAGTAGGAAAAAGCTATGACCATATAGATTCAGGCCCATAGCTCTATGCAATGTGGTGTAAAAAATCATTTCTAAAGTAATTTCCAACAGACTCAAGCCCCTTCTTCCAACACTCGTGTCTCAGGAGCAAACAGGATATGTGGAGAGAAGAAAAATTATCAATAACATCATTCAAGCTCACGAAGTGGTGCACTCTCTCAAGAATAATAAGCAAGCGGGTATGATCATTCAACTGGACCTAGCAAAAGCTTATGATAAGCTAATCTGGTCATACATTAGGGATGTACTAAAAGCGTATGGCTTTGACCATAATTGGATAAGATGGGTTATGGCTCTAGTTAGATCTGCTAGCTTTTCAATCCTTCTCAATGGCTCTCCATCCAGGACCTTTTGGCCTTTGAGAGGTCTTAGGCAAGGAGATCCACTCTCCCCCTTCCTCTTTATCCTTATGCTAGAAGGATTAGGCAAAGTAATCAATGCAGCCAAGGCGGAAGGAAGAATCTAGGGTCTCAAGCTAACACAGAACGGAGAGACTCTGACTCATCAACAATTTGTAGATGATACCATGCTACAAGGCACGCCCACGATTAAGGAAGCCAAAGCTTTCAAACAAATTCTGTATGATTTTGCGATGGTTGCTGGCACAGAGGTAAGCCTCTCAAAATCAAAAGTTTTCTTTTTTAACACTAATATTGCTATCCAGAGAAATCTCTCCAGAATTCTCGTCTTTCAAAGAGATCATGTTCCCTCCAAATATCTAGGAATGCCTCTCATTGACAAACCCCTAAGAAAGGAATTTTGGGAGCCAGTGACTAATAAACTAAAGGACAAAGTCAGTAAATGGACAAACAGATCTTTGAATTTAGCAGGGAGGCTAGTTCTCACAAAGGCTGTCCTGCAAACCTTTCCAATCTACATGTTTTCGACTCTTCCTATCTCAAAAGGAGTTTTACAACAAATTAGGAACATCCAAAGAGATTTTCTATGGGGTAAAGGGGAGGAAAAAAATAAATGGGCTCTAGAAGCATGGGACAAGCTATGCAAACCCAAAATGCATGGGGGTTTGGCTCTCCATGACCCAGAAACTCTAAGCAAAGTTTTAGGAGCAAAACTTTGGTGGAGATGGCTAAAGGAAATGCGAAACCCATGGGAAAAGCTTTGGAAATAGAAATATGCAAAGGATTAGCAAGAAAGGGACCACATTCGAATAAAATGACACATCAGGGGCTCCCATATTTGGAACAAAGCTTGAGAGAATAGAGCCTTAGTTCAGAAACATAGTTTCTAGGAGATGAGAAATGGGAACCTAACCTAGTTTTGGGAGGACAACTGGCAGTAGGAACCTAACCTTAGCAGAGAAGGACTGGAAATTCTCAAAGATGATACTATCAACAAAGGGCTGCAAAAGGTAAGTGACTATTGGGATTAGACAAGGGACAACAGTAAATGGAGAACTTGGAAGGTACCAGTTTAAAGTGAAGAGACCCCTTTGAAGGCCCAGGCTGATGCCCTTGCAACGATCCTAGTAAAGAGAAAAAATTTAATCTCAACTTCAACTGACCAACTAAGATGGGGAAGAAATAGTGAGGGCAACTTCAACCTCAAATAAGCCAAAATAATTGTGACTGGATTTAACTTTCCAAGTCCTGATAAAATTTGGAAGGACCTATGGTAGAACCCTCATTGGATGAAAATCAAACTATTCATGTGGCTGGTACATCACAAAAAGATTATGACTTGGGAAAATATTAGAAAGAAAGGTTTTACAGGACCATCTAAATGCCAGTTATGTGGTCTTCATGAAGAAATGACGGATCACCTTCTCAACCTCTGCACTTTCACCTCAACATTATGGAACTGTGTTGCCTCAATCTTTAGGCAAGCTGATAGGGATGAAAAAGACATCATTAAGACTTTAAAGAACTGGAGGATAAACTTATCAGAAAATGAGATAGTCAACACAGTCTGGACTCTAATTCCAGGCTTTTTGATCTAGGATGTTTGGAAAGAATGCAACAACAGGATTTTCAAGGATAAATTTGGCACAACCCAAAGCATCATAGCTCAGATCTTAAGACAAATCAATGAAACTGTAAATGCCCTTCTAAAGCAACCTCCCGAGAATCCTCCTTCTCACCAGGATGCTCACATTATTTTTCTTTTAGGCCTCCAAAAGCTTGTCCCCCAGGGCACAAATAGGACTTCTAAACACACTACAATGGGGAAGCCTTTCTGGCAACTGCCCCCCTCGGCTTTTTGAAATTCAATATAGATGGAGCCTCAAAAGGAAACCCGAGGACTACTGGTTACGGAGGAGTTATAAGAGATGACAAGGGAAATATAAAAGTTATCCTTCATAGTCATTTAAGGAATGCCACCAACAATATGGCAGAGCTAATGGCCATAGAGCATTACTTAGAAACATTGATGGATCTTCATCTCAATATGCATAACACAATCATTGAGGCAAACTTTGAATTAGCAATTAATTCTGTCAGAAAACTAGTTAATGGCTCGGCACCAGAAAACGTTTCAAACCACTAGAGACTTTTGCAGGTTTATCATCATATTCAATCACATCTAAGAATCCTGAGAACCCTAAGTTTTCTCATGTATGCATAAACACCAACAAATTAGTGGATCGACTGGCGAATGAGGGGGTGCTTTGTAAAAAAGATAACAGTAAATGTAAATGGGAGTTGGCACCCGCAAGGAATCTTCGTGAGGACTGCCACACTCTGGCAAGCGCAGATAGAGAAAATTATCACAGAATGAAGGAGAAGCAACATTTTGGAACTAATGATGTTGAAGGACAAGGGTTCAACAAGCAGAAGACCTCCGACCTGATGTGATTGGGCCTCCTAAAGGAAAGGATGGATGTGGAGAGAGAGCGGGAAGCTTTTTTGAGGTAAACAAAGTTTTAGTGGTTTAGTGGTTTTCGGGCGGCCCCATTCCCCTAAGTGGTATTTTAAGGTTTGCCCCCGATGTCACTCATCTTTCAACACATGGCTACAGGAAGGAGAGAGGAAACCACCCATATCGGGCGGGTTTTCCTTGTGCTTCTTCTTTGCCCGATATTCTCGTCAATCATCGGATCTCGCTTATGATGATCTATGACTATGATTCATCGATCTAGTTGGCGGTGTTAGCCTCCGAGCTATTCGCGAACTTGGATGTGTCTCATCCGCTTTGTATGGGTTTCGGGCTGTGAAAAATCCTGAGAGTTATCTCCCTAGGCGGACCCGATTTGACTCTAGAGATGGTTTTGAAATTTTTTTCAGATCCATTGTGTTAGATATAAGGTGGGTCAGTTGAGCTCCTGCTTTCGTTGGTCTTCGATGCTCTGACTCGTTTTCTTAAGTTTGTGGGGGCCAAGGTTTCTAACATATATTTGTAACTTTTTTAGTCAATGAATGAGAAGAAAACACTCTTGCTTTATCAAAAAAAGAAAACACCTAGTAAGATAAGCTTTATTATTTAAGATATTAATTAAATAGTCTCAATTTTTGTTTTTTAAATCGTATATCCAAATGTGTGTCAACTTCATCTTCTAAATTGATTTGTCTAATTTTCCTTGTATTATATCATCAGTTAAAAAATGTATTTGCACATACCTATTTAATTATTTTTATAATTAAAAAGACAAGTGACATAAAAATGAATTTTAAAAAATACTAATAATATAATTTATATCTCTATTAGATCAGTTCTTTTTATAACTTATTTATATATATAAATAATAGTAATAACAATAATGTCAATAATATTATATATATTTTAATCAAGCTAGAAAATTACATGAAATATCCTTTTAAAAAGAAATATACATGCACTTAAAATTATATTTATATGACTATCACCATTTATTTATTTTTTATTACATCTATCTATATTTTCTTCTAACAAAATTTTCCATACTTCTTAAAGAATAATGAATGTAGAGATACAATAAAACTATTTCATTATGATAGAAAAAGAATTAATATAAGATATAATATTTCTATTTACTATCTTTAATTGTTTACCCAAATAAACTAAGTATTATTAGAATGATATTTTGTTTAACTCAAAATATTAATTTGACTTTCTACCATATTATTATTATAAATATCAATAATAATTAGAACATAAATACACTTATAAATATAAGTAATACTTTATTTAATTAATAAAAAAAAATTATATAATTATTATCGTTATATTTAATTTTAATTAAAAATATATTATTATAGAAAGATTATTTATTTAATGTATGTTTTAAATTTATACACATCATATAACATTCTATCTATTCTAAATATTAAAAATAATAAACACAAAATAATATATTTTTTTATTGTTTTATTGTTATTATTTAAATAATAAAAATAAATGTTTTTAATATTATATATTAATTATTATCTTTATATGTGCATTTTTTTAAAATAGGGTTTTTAAAATTTTAATTTAATTATGGGTAGTTATTTACTGGAACAATTTGAACTATACTAATTTTTAGTACTAGTCACGATAAGGATTTGAGATTTATCTAAAAAAAATAACTACTAACCAACCTAATTACCTCCCAAATGCCTCCAACCCAACCCTACTATGACTCACTAAGTGGAGAAAATGCTCCTAAAAATGCGTAAGTCCAAAACTTGAAAAAGGTGGATAGGGAAATAATGTCACATAGATTAATGGTCCTTTCAATATTTCCAAGATGTTGCATTGATCTCACCAAGTGCCAAAATATAATTTGTGAAGGCATTTAACACATTGAACATAGCATCACTCATTTAGCGACCAAAACATTATGTTGAGAAGTAACACTATTTGCAATGACTTTATAGTGCTTTATAATTTAGTGAAAAATTCACCAATATTTAACAAATATTTTACATATTTTTTTTTTTGGGTGGGTGGCGAGGGGGGGGGGGGTTCTTAAAATTTTTCCATGTTTGAAAGTTTAGACTTTACTTCAAGCCTCATATATTAGATTTTCTTGAAAGTTTCATAGAATAGGTTTCTTTTCCAAATTCAATAGTTTAGATTTATTTTCAAAGTATATAGAGTAATTTTGCCTTCCAATGTGAAATAGAATAAGATTTCATTCCCTTGTTCCTTAGAATAGATTTTAAAGCTTTTGCATTAACATAGTTTTCTTTGAATTCATTTAATTTCCAAGTATTGAATTTAATTTTCCCCTTTGAGACAAGACATGTGCCTATGCGTACTAATTTATTATCATAAATATGTTTTTTTTTAACAGAAACGGTTGAGTTTTATTTATAAGAAGAGGTTGGGAATGGCCAAACAACCTCTATTACAGTCAATTGAGAGATTTCTAGCTTTTAGAACCCTCATATTCTAGCTTTTGTATCAGAGCTTAGCTATCGCTTTTGATTCTTTTGGAGTGGCTGAGAGTTCCTTGGTTTACTTTTGGTTTCTAAGTATCTTGTCTTACATTTCCACTTTTCTTTGATAATTTGAAACTTGTATGACTGCCAATAATTCCTCGATAAATATTTATCCCAAAGCCATATAGTACTTACCCGCACAAATTAAACTATATTATTATATAACCTAGCCCCACCTCCATTATATCGGGCTATTCTTCCGAACCCGACCATGTGTTAGGGTTAAATTCCCACCTTATTCATCACGCGGTAACTGTAGATATTTCCCTGCCCATATCTGATGCTTTTTACGTCCCTCGCTGTCTGACCCTTAACACCATAGGAGAGCATGAGCTGGGCGGTTTTATCCTGCCACACATCAGGCCCTAAGTTACATTGCATCCGATTAAGAAAAAACTACCCAACAGTTAGAAGTGGTGCGATGAAAACTGCTTACCGCTCCCTGCGACATTAACACCCCACCATGTTCCACATGTGATAACCGTCAGATCTTCACCTGCCTAGATCCAACGCATTGCGGGGGAGAAACTAGCACGAGTTATAACTCAGGCTCAACCCCCAGAGTTGACCATGACGTTAAGGTGTTTGACCAAGATCTATGACCTGAGATTGTTGCGGGGTATCAATCCTGATGAACATGCTATACACTCCCTACCCCTACAGTGGCCACCACCATTGCTCCATCCCATCTCATCTCCTCCACGTCATCTGCCACCCTCATTCATTACCGTCCACCTCATTCACTGTACCTCATCACCTCATCCTCAGACTGCCTTGTCTAACCTGTCCTTGTACAACTCTCCTTTTCTGTTCTTAGGAATTGGGTGCATTTCAACTTCTTCTTCGTTCTTTGCCAGCATACCTTGAGTTAGAAGATATCCATTATTAGCCATTATATTAGCTTCCTTGTTTAGAGTTCATAGGACATGGTAGAATGAGCAGGAAGTGAAAATTTGAGTCATATTTCTTATTCTTTCAAGGGTCTTGTTTAGAGTAGAGCTATTGATTTGGTCACCCATGTTAAGGATTTTAATCAGGATTTCAGATTCCTTGAAGATTTGAAGGTTTTCCCCTATGTTCCTCTGAGCCAGCTAACATGCTTTGAGCAGTCCAAGAATCTCAGCCTAGTTATTAGTACTCTGTCCTAGGCCTCAATTGAAGTTGTCCTTTTTGTCTCGTCTGTGGACTAAATTATTCCTCCCACCCCTGATGTCCCCGGGTTTCCTTTGGAGGCTCCGTTGGAAAATATCATGACTTTGCCCTAATTTTTCCACCACTTTTTAAAGACATCCTTAGAGATCTGAAGCTACCACTTTGGATTGTGGCTAGGTAGGGAAATATTCTTTTTTATGTTGACCTATCTTAGGGATACACCTAGCCAGTTGTGTTCTTCAGGGAGTATGGAATTGTCATGCTTATAAGGTCTGGTTTCAAAATGTTTCCACGAGTAGAGCATTGGCCTTAGCAGTCACTGAGTTGGTGGATTGTAGCCTATTATTGAATATGGCTTCATTCCTTGCCAACCAGATTCCCCAGCAGATATATTTTGGGATTGCATTCTAGATTTTATTCCATGTTGATTTTCTTTTCAGAGTGTGAGGATAGCGATATTTCCATGTTGCGAAGAGACTAGCAACTAAAGTTTGCTCAGGGATTTAGGTGTTGAGCCCCATCATTGCTTGTAACCAAAATTCTTGAGAAAAGGGGTTGTCTATGAACATGTGATCAATCATTTCCTGGGCCTTGCAGCAGAGAGGGAACATGTGGGGACCAATGATTCCTCTTTTCTCTAAGTTTTCTCCAGTGAGGGTCCCTTTGTGCATGAGAATCCAGCAGAAGAAGTTGATTTTTGGGAGTCCAAATGGGTCCAAAACATGCTGCCAAAGCTTTGTAGTATGTATCTAGTGTTGTTGTTCTTATAGAGTTGCAAATATTAGCCAAGCTGAGTAAGCTCCGATCTCCCCCCATCCCCACTTGTCCCCTGAATGGAGATGCACAGGCGCCAGACCATTGATTTTAGCTAGTAATTGATGGAGTTGAGGGAGCATCCAGTCAAGGGGGTGACAGATGGCCCAGTTAATCCAGTTCCCTGATGAATCCCAAGTGCATATGTCAACAAGTTTGTGGATACCTTTTCGGATGAGCCAGTTACGCAAGTCTGCTATTTTCGATGCAAGATTTAGGGGTTGGAGGCCCATGATCTTATCATCCCACAATCTAATTATTTTCCCATTTCTTGGAATTATGTATAGCTTATCTTTAAAGAATTTCCAGCCTTGGTTGCACAACTTCCATAGCATGGTTCCTTTGTGGGAAGCTCCTTCTTCCATATTCTTTATTGAGAGTCTGTGCAAATATTTTTTAATTAGAACTTGAATTACGGGGTGTCTTTGGTTATAGAAGATTTTCTAGAGGATTTTCCTCCCATTGCCAAATTGGCCAACCCGGGATCTCTTACCTGAAGTCCACCTTCAAATATTGGCCTTTTCACTATGTCCTAGCTTACTATATGAAATTTGTTTTGGTTCCCCTTTCCTCCTTGCCATAGTAAATTTTGAGTCAAATTTTCTAACTGTTCGGTGATCATTTTTGGAGCTAAAAGGAATGAAGCTTGGTATATAGGAAGGGATGAGAGAACTGACTTGATCAGAGTGAGCTTCCCGGCTGTGGTAAGCCACTGTCTACCCTAAGCAATCATTTTTTCCTTGATTTTGCTGATAATTTCCATCCAATGAGGAGCCTTAGTGGTACCCAAGGTTAAAGGCCAGCCAAGATACTTGAATTTTTCCGAAGATACATAACCGATAAATCCCGGGGCTTGGGCAATCCTGATTATAGATTGCTAGTCTACCACCTAACTGTACATTGCACTTTTTCTCTTGTTGACCATAGCTCCGGAGACTCTGTAGAAGCTTTGGATTACTCCATTGAAGGATCTTGCTATTTTATTGAAGGCTTCTCCCATAAGGATGGGGTCATCGGTGAACAAGGCATGATTGATTGGGGTTGTTCCGGTTATCACCCTGAGGCCAGGAAGTGTCCCATTGAGCTTCTCGTCTGTGAGATTTTGGATTAGAGAGTCTGCCATCAGAATATACAGGAAGGGGGAGAGAGGCCAGCCTTGCCTGATTCCCCTCGAAGCTTTGAAGTAGTTTTTCAGCCTGCTATTTACTAGAGGGGCTATCGAAGGTTCTCCAATGCATGCTTTAATCAATTTTACAAATTCAGAACTGAAACCAAATGCAGAAAGAACTTGGAGGAGGAAGGAGTGCCTTACTTGATCGAAGGCGTTTTCCATAACTAGTTTGATGAGCATACCTTGCTCTTTTGGTTTATTGGTGGAATGGATGATTTCCTGCACCAGTATCACATTGTCTAGGATATGCCTGCCTTAAAGAAACCATCCTTGATTGAGCGAGATGAGTTTTTCCAGTAGAGGATTTATTCTATTAGTAAGTAACTTGGTGAGAATTTTGTAGAACACATTACATAGTGAGATTGGCCTGAATCTGTCGAATACCTCCGGGCAGGCTTCTTTGGGAATTAGAGCTAGGAAGGTGGAGTTTGTGCTTCCTCCCACTTTGGTGTTTCATAGGAATCCTTTAATCATGTGGTACAAATCAGCTTTGATGTTGTTCTGGTAGATTCTATAGAAGTGTATTGAGAATCCATCAGGTCTTGGGGCTTTGTCTGGTTCCATCTTCCATATGACATTGCTAATTTCTTCTTCAGTGAATGGCTTCAGGAGTGTTGCATTGTCCTCCTCATTAACCATCCTTGGAACATTCTTGAGAAAGTCATGAGCTTCCTCATCATCCTACTCATCTTCTTCTTTGAACAGCTGCTGCAAATGAGAGGTTGCTCTTATTAGAGTTGTGCCTTTGAGAACAGTCCCATCTGGCAAGGTGATTTTAGCAATGTGGTTTCCATAAAGGTGGGTTTGAATTTGCTTGTGGAAGAAGGCTGTATTTTTTTCCGCAAACATAAGCCAGAGATTGCGTGACTTGAGCCTCAAGTATTCTTCCTCCTCTCTAAATTTCTAGAGGGTGTTGATTTGGTGTTCTTACTCACTATGAATTTCTGCTCTAGTTATGTCTTGAATCTCCAGGTCCATTTGGAGATCCAATAGCTACTTTGTGCTCTGTTTTAGTTGGGTAGTGGGAAAATCTATGGGATTTTTTATCCATTGCTTCAGGGCTGCTTTGGTGGCTTTTATCTTTTGCTCCCAAACATAGCTGGGTGACCCAAGAACATGGATGGACCATGCCTCATTCACTGTATCCAAAAACCCTTCTCTATTTTCCCATAGTGCGCTGAACCAGAAGGGGATTGGCCCTAGGTTTTCTTATTCTTCCAGTAGAAGGAGGATGGGTTTATGGTTTGAGTTCCACTTTGGCATAATTTTTGTGGAGATGATCATCTTCTCAGAGAGGAAGGAACTATGAAGAAGGAATCTATCTAGCCTGGATGATATGTGTTCCTCCCCTATTTTGTTATCTGTCCATGTGTATAGCCCTTTTTTGGGCTTGAAATCCAATAAATCCCATTGTTGAATTAGGTTTTCCACTAAGGGAAGAAAGTGATCCTTGCTGCTGGTTCCTCCTATTTTTTCCTTTGGGTCTAGGATTAGATTGAAGTCTCTGGCAATAATTATATTGTTGAGGGAGTATGCTTCCAAAAAATCAGTCAGAGTTTGCCAACATTGTTCCTTTTCTGCATAGGGGACATGTACATAAAGATTAAAAAGAGCAAAATTTATCTTACTTGATAGGTGTCAGAGTTCAATGTAAATCCATTGTTGTGTCTGAAAGGATCTCTCAAGCTCAAATTTGTCAGCCTCCCAGAGAGTGGCTAACCCACCGCATGTACCTTTATCACTTACCTCTTTTCCAGCTTTTGTTTTCCATTTTACTTTGCTGAGTTCAAGAACAGCTTCGCCTTCTATTTTAGTCTCTTGGAGCATGAGGATCTAGGGAAGTTTCAATTTCAATAGGCTCTTGATTGCTTTAGCTTTTGATGGATTCCCCAGTCCTTTACAATTCCAAGAGACTAATCGCATTATTTACTGGTAGGGGTTGGAGCAGCGCCTCCCTTGGGAGGCATAGTTCTAGTATTTTTGTCGATAGACATCTCTATAGTGGCCTGGCTTCCTTGCATATTTTGCCTCTCTGCTTCTTCTTCTTTGGCTTCTCTGTGAGATTTCCTCCCCACTCTTTTTAAGGGCCTCTCAGTTGTTTCATCTTCCGAGGATCCCGATATATTTGGGTCTTCTTTCTTGTCATAGCTGCATAGGTTGGGGAGCTAGGGGCACCTTTTTGGGTTGTGATTTGGAGAGGAATTGATTCCTCTTGCCTTTTGTTTTCTTCCATGCAGTTAGCCTGTTGTTCAACCTCTTTTTCTGCTCGATCTTGGAGTTTTTCTGGTGTGCTGAGTATTTCAAAGGGATTTGTGGATATGTCTCCTCTTGGTGGGGCTAAGCTTCCTTTTGCTTGGGATTCAGGAGGAGCAACCCTCCCAGTGGACACGACTTTCCCTTTTTTCTGGTTGCTCTGCTTAGTTGTTTCTAGTTTTTGAACCTATGTCCATTGATATCCTTTCTCCTTCTCAGCTCCATCCTCTGATTTATTTTTACAAGGCTTGGAAAAATGCCCATAGCCATGGCAGTGCTGACATTTAAATGGGAGTTGCTCACAGTCTAGCACTTTTATGTGTGTCCAATTAGCCACCGTGAGTTTAGTGGCTTCGGGGAGACCTTCCTCTAGGTTTACTTCTATAAAAATTCTCGCCCAATAGTATTGATCTCTTCTTTCTTCTCGATCGATGTATTTGCCTAGCTTGTTGCCTATGGTTTCTAAGGATTTAGGGTTCCAACAGTGCAAAGGTAGATGGGGCAATCACACCCAGAGTAGAACAGCCGAGGGTACATCCTGAGTCTGATCGAAGTATGGTGTCCATTGATTCACATAGAGACACTGAGGCCCCATGAAGTACATGTTGTTTCTAAATATGAGTTTCTTGTCTTCTATTGCTTCAAATACAAATACAAAGAAGCCTTTGCCAACGAAATGGCTTTTTATTCCTTCTTTGATAAGAGATTTCTAGTTCCTTTGCACCCAGGATTCTACATCTTTAGGTGAGGGCCATAAGCCTATGAACTATCCAATAATCCCTTGTTCTGCTGAGTTTAATGTTGCTTTGTAGGGTTCTTCAGTCGGAAGAGCAACTATGGGGATGGATTCCATTTTTTTAACAAAGTTTTGTTGGTTTTCAGTTGCTCGCCGTTTATTGCATGCCGCAACCAGATCCTGGAATGCAGCTAGCTCAGGTGGCAAGGGTGGATCCTTTTCACAGCCCCCTCCAGGAGCCATGGCTCTGGAGCTCCGTACAATCTCATGGTTGGTTGTGGCTCTTTAAGCACTCCTCGGGCTTCCTCCTACCAGCCTCAGAGGCTGCACTAGCCTCCCGTTATTTGGTTCCTCGCACGCAGGCTGAACCAGGCTCCCGCTCTCAAATTTTTACCTAAAAAAAATCTAACCATCCAATTCACTTGGGAAATTTTTACCATAAATATGTTTAACTTTCATCTTGCAATTAAAATAATTTTCTTTCAATTAAAAATTGATAGCCTAGCATATATAGTGTAAGTGTACTTCACAAGTTTAGAAACCCTGGATTGATGATTTAATGTAACACAATTTAACCAACGATTAAATTGCCCAATGCTACCAGAGGCTAATATTGGTTCTATATAAAATTGTCTATATTGTTTTCACTATCCTATTTGCTACAAACAAATCTATCTTATGTGCACTCCTAAAGCATTCTAGGTCTAAAAAAATGAATAAGGAAGTAAAAATAAAAAAAATAAATGACAATGCTAATTGTAAACTCTGTATTTAATTAAATAAAAATCACACTTACATAAATGAGAATCTAATTAAAAATAATCAATAGTACTACTTTAGATTACAATTCAACCTATGAGCTTAATTAAGGAACAACACTAGAAATCCTCAATTCTATTATAGTAATCTAATACTCAATAGGTTATTTAACAATCATGGAAATAAATCAGTAACCATTGTTAAATAACAAAAAATCATATTTCAAGGAACAAAAATAAGAAGTTAAGGAAACAACCATGAATGAAAGACGCAATAAACTATATTGTTATTGGAAGTATAGGATATAATTGTAACTCAAAATAACTATTAAGCATTCAAGTGAAGAAACAAGAACTAATTTGAAAGAAAAAACACACAACCAAATTAGTTTATTTCACATATTCAAGACAACAACTCATCTTGGGGAGTGGGTCCAACTGTTCATATGTTAATATGTCTTAAAGAAAACTTAGATCAGATTACAGTAAACAAATATTGAATTTAGTTGATAACTCCTTTGATTAAAATATATCAAAGAAGTGAGTATAATCAAAGCATAGTTATTAGTTCCATCTTATTTTCAACAACTGTCCATCATCCCATCAGAGGCAACTTCCTCTATTTAAATTATAGTAACATAATCACAATAAGTTGCCATAAGATAAGGAATATCCCGAGAATAAGAGATTCTTAGGATGTTCTTTCGAACTCAAAAAACTCCTTTATCTCTGACAGAGAAGCCAAAAATTATGTCACTGCACCCAATGCCTTGTTGTAGGAACAACTCCTACTTGGATATTATCTTTTAGCTAAAACAATGTTCTAGATGCAACTACCTTATGTTACTCTTCTAAATCCTTGTTTATCACGAAGGCTTGTTCGCAAAATTGTTAGCTTAATTACAGATAAAATGACCTCATTTTCTCCATTATAACATAATTTCATATATAAATAAATTTCACGGAAGTCTGAGTTATGATTAAAAATGATATAAATGTGGACCGAAAAGGATAACCAAATGATATAAAAAAATAAGGATTTGAAGAAGAGAAATAAGAAAATTATATAGCCAAACACCCACATAGGCTTAGACAAACAAGGTCTTAAACATAGTCAGAGGGTTTTGTGCCAATATTCAAAGAGCACATGATCAAGGCCACAGAGCATTAACTCCAGGTTATAATCTTGATTATCTCTAGCTCTAACCGAATCATCTATACCATGCCCCACCATTGTGTGTATCAAACAACATCAGCCGTGAACACCTTCTGATAGAGAATACAACCAATATCAACTAATGAGCTAAGATTCAAAGAAAGTCCCCAAAAATCTTCTATTGAACCTCCATTTTCCCTCAACCAACATTTTCATCTCCCACTACCTTCCTTTTCCTTTTCTTTTGGTTCCTTTCATATCCTCCTACGAATGCATGTATTCCTTTTCCTTCACATATCGACATGAAAAAACTATTTCCAATTCCCTCTTTGCCATGTGTTAGGTGGTGGCTTTCCAGTTCCTCCCTCTTCCGATGAGTATGGGCCTATTCATAGTGCACAATAGGTACTCAATATGCCCGCAACAAACTTAACTCAGCAGCTCACCACTAGTAAGTGTGTCTTTTAATTTAGCTAGTAAGGGTCATGAATTTAAGTAAAACATGTGAGCAATAAGCTTCCCTCTGTAAGGCTATCCAACCTTCAATTGTGTTAGTTAAATAAAAATAATAATAACTATCATATATTTGATCAAAGGTCCAACCAACCATGATCCTTCTATATTGGTGTTACAATCACTATTAATATTACAATAAGCAGAAGTAGAACAAAGAAATGTTACAATATATAAAGCTTCAATGACAATAACATTATTTTTTAAACTCCATTGTAAGTCATTTATAATCAAACATTTTTTTTAATTGATATTATGTGTTGCACGATATATAATATATTGTATAAAGTAGTTTTATTTCTTTTCAAATTATTAATATTCTTATTTTTAACTCAAATATTAGTTAGAATTATTTTTATATTATTGTAAAAATTTATTTACAACCATTATATCAAAATTGAAAGGTTAATTTTCTTCAAATTAATAATTGTAATATGATCGCGTTATTAAATGATGTAAGACTCTAAAATATAATTGGATTATCTTAATAAATTTTTCTATTTTAATAAACACTTCATTTTTCAAACTAATTTACAACTTGAATACCTCTTCCAAGAACATAGTGTGTATTTGGACAACCTTGAAACATTTATTTGAAACATGATATTTTATTAATTTAATTTCATTGAAAGACTTGAAACCATTTCCATTATGGTATTATATCCCTTTTAGTTTATTCTTGAGGACTTTTTGTACTTCATATTTTTTATGATGATGATGATGATGATGGTTAATGTCCACTGAGACCAAAATTTGGTCTATTGGACCTAAAGAAATGAATTATTTAGTTTGATTTAATATTTTAATATTATACTCAAAAAGCTTGGAGAGAAGCCTCCCGAGCTCACTGTAATTTTGACAACGTAAAAGGCTAGGAAGCTCAGTTTTGCAACAAAGATTTTGAAACTGAGATGTAATGTGGTTGTACGTGGGGCACTCTAAGAGGAAGTGATTTTCATCCTCGATGTTCGTATTCTCACAGAGATGGAAAAACCTTTCCATCCATGGTGTTTTAGGAACTGCCCAATGACCCGTTTCACTATGGAATTCATGAGAGTTCGTTCTAATCTTGGCTATATTAATTTTCTTCTTTGAGCTAGTTAAAACAAAGAGATACTTTTGATCTTCTAGGTTGGGGTTGATGACCTCCTTATAATATCTTAATTTTCTTTTAGCTGCTAAATCTTTCTCACACCACATTTTTTCTTTGAACTTAGAAGTAACAATATTTTTAATGTTATTAATGTTTTGCAATGCAACATCCTCGTCGATCTCCCAATGGTGTAACCAGGCCCTGTGTCTTTATACCAACCTTGTTTGAGCCTTAGGTGGTTTTGGCTAGAATTTAAAGCTAGCTTAGGAGGTCTATGGTCTCCTGTGTTATTGAGTTTGTGCTTGTACAACAGAAGCCTAGTCATAGCTAGGCTCTCGATAGGGGAAAGACCCACTTCTATAAGGAGAATAGGAGGGGGTGTGTTGCCTTTAATTTTGAGGTTATACGCTATAAAATGCTTCTAGATTTGCTCAATCTTTCTCCAGGATTCTCTAGAGATGCTACAACCCCAAAACTCACATCCATATAAGATAACCAGAGTGACTAAATTTTCAAAGAGGAACTTCTTTCTATCCCACATTATGAGGTTTCTTGTTCTACAATTATTTTCAAGACCAAAATAAGCTTTCCATCCCCCAATAATCCTTTTCTCAATGCTATAGTTCAAGTTGAGCTTGTGATGAATATCAATTCCTAGGTACTTGTAGGAAGACACTTCCTCCAAGTTACTATTGTCATACATAAAATTAGCATAAGTGTCCTTCTTGGATTTAATAATCATAACTTTTGTTTTGTCAGTGTTAACAATCATACTCATGGTAGATCATAAATCCTTAAGAAGTATAAGATGCTTATCAAGATCAGATGGGCACCTTGCGAGAAGAACAATATTGTCAGCGTAGAGAAGAAGGATGATGAATATCCCAGCTAATTATATTGAAACATGAGATGATTCATTAGACGTAATTATATTATTAGATTGTAATTGTTGTAATTTATAAGTTTTGATTAAAATATGTCATATGTGTTAATAAATTGTATTTGATTTTAATTAAATATTTAATATGCATTAATTAATTTTATTTAATTTTAATTAAAATATTATATTTATTATTAATTATTGTATTATTAATAATAAGCAAATTTTACAATGATTTTTTTGGATTAATTTATTAGAATAAAATTGTGGAGTATATTTTTGGTTTAAATAAAAAAAAATTATTTAAATTGATATTTTTATTATTAAAAAAAATTAAAAGAAAAAGTTCGTATAGTTTAAATTAAATAATTTAAAATTTAAATATTATTTTATTTAAAATTAGGTTACAAAAATCCCAAATTTTAGTTTTAAAGTTTACTTAAATTTATCTAAATCAATATTCAAAATTTCTTATACATTTTTATATACACTTAGTTAATTAAAAAACATGTTTTAAGATTAGATAAATTTCTCATGATTGAAAATTTTCAATAATATTCTTCTTACTTAATATAAGTTAAGACAATAAAACTTCACGTGATTCTCATTTTAACACACATATGATTCATAACCTCTACACTTTCAACTTTGAGTTTAATAATTAATTCAGTTTTAATATAACAAATTTATTTTAAAATTTTAATTTATTTCATCTAAAACATTGTTAAATTAATTTCATAATCAAAGGTTCTCTATAATTATAAATATTTCTTGTTTTGGCCAAAACTAGCACAAGCCCATATATGTCGTTATGTAACTTCCCGTGAATTATTGTTTATGGCCAAAAACAACAACCCCATTAACTCCAAGTTAGTTAATCAATTTTTATGAAAACACCATTATGAAAGCACATGGATTAGAAGGGTCCTTAATCTTTATCAAGAACCATCTTAAAAATGATATTGAAGGTTCTATTCCAAAATGCTCTAAGGCAGAGGAATTCATGAGTTTGTTGTTCTTCCATAATGACATCATTTTCTTAAAAATGATATTCAAGGTTCTATTCCAAAATTCTCTAAGGCAGAGGAATTCATGAGTTTGTTGTTCTTCCATAATGACATCATGCGGATTGCCTTGAAGTACAATGAGCCAATCCATATTTGTAGTTATGATAACTAGAGCTTGTATTTCGTCGAAATTTAATTTTTTAGGTTGTTCACTCCCACTAATGACATTAACCTCAAGAAATATTGCATTTATTGCTTAAACAAGCAATGAGCCATCTCCATA
This sequence comes from Pinus taeda, assembly GCA_000404065.3. Lineage (NCBI taxonomy): Eukaryota > Viridiplantae > Streptophyta > Pinopsida > Pinales > Pinaceae > Pinus > Pinus taeda. Next base: position 19,474 of record APFE031339629.1, on the reverse strand, counting down.
TTCATGTCATATTTATCAATTGCATTGTAAATTTATTGAGCAAATAAATTGTTGTATTTTAATCTTAGCTAAGAGGACCATTATGATGAAACATTATTTTTTTATTTTAGTATTACTAATATGGATTAATAAACTAAATTATGGTCATACATGAATGATATCATATTTTTTTTAAATTTTGCAACTATTCCATTTACTACGTCTAATGAATCATCTCATGTTTCAATATTAACTGGTTATAATTTTGAGGACTATAATAAGAATATTCTCCTTACATTACAATTTATGGGCTTAGATTTGGCATTCCATGAGAAGGAAGAACCCATCCCTACAAAATTTATTATGCTCATAGAGAGGGCCCTATATGAATAGTGGGAGCAATCTAATTGCTTAAGCTTAATGTTTTTGTGTAAGAAGAAGGACACATGGGTAAAAACATGGAGGTGGGTTACACTTTTTGGCAAAGGGGGCACATTTAGGTGAAAATAAAAGAGTGCAGTCGATCCAATTTAAGCACTCGATGAAGACATTTTTAAGCACTCAATCGATCTCATTGAGTGCTAAAATAGTAGCTTGATCGAGGGTTATAAAAAATCCCTCGATCGAGCTTCTATTTAACTTGATAATAAGAGTTCGATCAAGCATTGCGCCTTGATTGGGCTCAAAATCTAAATTGAGCTTTAGGGCTCGATAAAGCGTTAGAGCTCGATTGAGCCCCTATTTTGTATTAAAAAGGTGTTACTGCAATCTTTGCAAGTCATTTTTTCATAGACCGCAGTGTAAAAGGAAGATTTACCGTGACTTCTAGGGCTCGACCAAGGGATCTGTCCATGGAGCAACCCAACCAAACTCCACAACAACCCTACCAACATCCCAAAGGCTCAAGCTAAGGTAGTTTTATTATCCTTTTTATCCTTTTATTTCATTTTTCTTGCAAAATAAAATAGATTAATTTGAAAAGGAAAAAAACTTACCATACAAAACAACAAAAAGTAACCTAGAAAACCACAAAAACCACCAAGAAACCATTTCAGAACCACCAAAAGAACTATAATTTAGGTTTTAATTTTTCTCTTACTTTAAATGGTAACATGTTTATTAAAAATCCAAAAACATGCTTCCATGGCTTCCTTGGGTGTAGAGGCCCACCACATCTGAGGCATCATCCCTCATGATGATGCTATCATAGAGATTGATAACCAGTCTGCTCACCAATTATAGGAGTCATACAATGACTAATTCTAAGCATGTACCACATGAACCCAAAGATCTCAATAAGACCTTGAATTCATTACCCTCATAACGCTTTCCCTCTAGAGCCCAGGGTGTCTTTAGCCAATTGTTTTCTTATTCATAATTCCCTAGCTTATAGGGGGAATCAGTATTTATTATGTTGAAAGGTCCCACTATTTTGGAATAGGATTTTCAATATCTAATTATCGATAATGATTTTGTGGATGCTAAAATATCTAACCTCTAGGGAATTTGCTAGAATATTCTTAGTATTATTCATATATAAAAGATCAAAATTTATCTTCAAACTAGCTATGCCCTTAAATTCCCACTTTTAATTAAATTGATTAACTAAAAATGTCATCTAACATGTGTCATATGAAATTGACTAATAATCGTTTTAGACATGTGGTATTAATAAGCCATAGTATTGACCTATAGTATTGGAACAAACCCTATTTACAGGTTAAGGATATTCATGATAAATTGGGGTTGAATCTTTTTTTTTTGTAAATCAGTGTTTTTAGATTATATTATAAGAAAACATATAGTACAAAATGACTGCCGAAGCAATAAGAGGCCTTCCTTAGCTGATTTTGCCTTTGACTATGCCTAATTGACCTCTAAACCCGACTAGAGATCCCTCATCCTACCGCGCAGGGCAGCCATTAGAGACGGGATCTTGCAAAGAACTAACAAAAACGACCTGAGACCATTTACAAGTCAGATACACAGACGCCCATACCCCAAAAGGAGACCTTACATCCGCTAAAACGTCTGCCCAAAAGCATAGATACCAGACTCCCAAAAAAACCTCATCAGTTGCTTGCATGCACTCAGTAGGTATCAAGCACAATGTAATTTTTGGGTTTCTCCTATTCTTTCGCTATCCTGGTCTGGTCTGCTCCGCCGGGAGGTATAGGGGATTTGGGATTCACCACTCCTCCCGAAGATTCCCCAATGGCCTGGCCTTCCTGATGGATGGTCTTCCACAAAATGGTGAGCAGAACCGTGAATTTCTTTGATAGGCTATCCAATTGATGTTCCATGCTACTCAACTTGAATTCAACACTTTCCAAGATGGCTGCGTGCTCCTCATTTGCAGAGGCAAGAGCTTGATGCGCAATATGCAGCTGGTTTGCCGAGTCCCCTTGCAGGCTGAGAGCTTTGGCCAACAACGTTTTAACTCTCCACATCTCCGTCTGGGTTCTGACAAATTGCGTTGCCCGAGTGGTAACCGTGCCTGGATCCTCCACCCAGTCGACTTCCTTTATCAGCTCCTACTCCTCCATTTTCTCCTCGTCCTCCTTTACCATAGCTTCGAGCTCTGCGATTTTTCGTTTTTCCTTTTGGGAGGTTCGAGTCTCATACACCACTTGTGCTCACTTCAACTCTCGATTGGCCGAGGCATTTCGACTCCCTCCACTCGCCATCCCGCTTCTATCTCTGCCTATTTTCCTCCGCAAATTGAAAATGAAAGAGCCTCTCTGATACTCACCTTTCGCAGAATTGAGTCTCAATCTGTTACTCGGGTCTCTATTTAACGATATGATTATGATCTTTTGTCCGTAGCCCACTAGTTGGTTTCCCTGACTCTATCCTGTCAGGTCATCATTATGGCTATGTAATGGATTATAATTCCATGGGTGATCTCGCAGATCTTCTCTACGATCTCTCGTTCTGTGCCTCTTCGTTTTCCTCCAGGTGTCCCCGCACCCTTTTTTGGATTGGCGGCTCTTTTCTATGTGGTTCATCTTAAACCAACAGTTTGCCTGCCCTTGCTTCAGCATTGGTTGCTTCTGACCCCTCTGTCCTACATTCCCTTGTTGGCCTTTATTTCCATTCATGGCACCTACTGTAATTATTGACATACCATTGTACTTATGATCCCCGCTTCCCAATCCCACCTAACTCTCATTCGAAAGGTCTTGCTTTGAGAGCCGGGTACATTCCTCTTTCAAATTCAAGCAGTGGACATCCTGCCAACAGCTGTCCCATATGACATTGGGGTTCTCTATGCCTACATTCACCAAGTGGTTAGCTACGAAGTTGCCTTTTCGACGAATTGCTTGAAACAACAGACCTTTCAGCCACCCCAATTGCTCTACAATGATTTCAAATTGGGGTTGAATCTTTATGATTATATAACATTTAATATATATAGATATCATGTAACATGTAACATAATTATAACAACAATTCATAACATAACTATTTAAAACATAACACACACACACACACACACACACATATACATTTAACATTTAACTATATAATTATATAACTATATAAATATAAGTTCAAGTTTCAACAATGCATCATTGATAGATACATTAAATTCATTATGCAAAGTTCTTTTAAAGTGAATAAAAACATTTTCATTATTTTCTAATTTGTACCATATTGCTTATTATGCAGTGTGTTGTACCAAAAACATTGTCTTCATGTGTTTGCACCTAGTACATGTCATGTGTCAAAGTCAAACATTATAAGAACTTAAAGTCTATTGGAGTGTTTGATTGGTATGAAATTTTATTAGTTTTGCAAATAGGTTTATATATATATATATATATATATAGACCCTATGAATAAAATGCATTATTTAGAAATGGGAAAGGTGTGAAGATAGATTTGATCACTTCCTTTGATTGTGTTTACATGGTATTAAATACTTTGCTTGATAAATTATCAAAAAATGGACTCTAAATTTTAGGAATCTCGGCTAGATTATTCTACTTGAGTTTAGAAATTGTTTTCTTGTTAACGTTCTTTTTAAGTCAACGTTGTTTTCTTGGATCAGTTTATATGTATCATATGTAATAGTTTTTCATTGTATGTAATAGTTTAGTCAAGATTGTTTTTAGATTATTTTATATGTATTCAATATGTAATATGCAAAGCCAAATCCTATACAGTCCTCAACCACAGGCTGTTGGAGTGTGTGGGGATCTGTTATACATGGTTGGAATCCATGTAGCCCAACGAGAGTGTGAGTTCCACTCGAAGATCCCCCCTTCGACACCAGTTTGAGTGTTAAAGGAAATTTTTGTCTATGTTGAAGATCATCTTATAGATAGTGGACCATCTTCACCTACTAAAAGTGAATTTTTAAATCCTCTTTAAACTTTATGTGTTTATGTCTTGAAATTGTATTTAATTTTTAAATCATCTTCAATTGATGTGTTTGAATTTAATGTATATGTTATTATGCTTATAGTGTGTTAAATATATATGTTAAATTATGTTTATGATTTGTAGACCCTCGATAGGGAAACATTGAGGATCATGGTGTAGTGTTGATCCCTTTGCGAGATGATGTTACAACTAGTATCACATTAGACGATGATGCAGACCACCCGTATTTCCTTGTGACCTAACAATTCTATTATATGATGATTCATATCTCGTGAGTTTACTAATTGACTATATTTTTTCATATGCATGTATGTGTCAGGTTACCATCTATGACACCTGGAGAGTGCATGACCCATGTGATATATATTACGTAAATAAATAATAATTTTTTTTTACTCTTATCATCAAATTATACATAATTATTTATATTAATTTAGTTTGTATTAGATTGGGTTTATATTAGTAAGTTCATGATAACATTTAGACATAGCCCAACTATAAAACGACTTCACCCATACCACCTCCACCTCCACCGCAGTTGAACATAGAAAATTTAGTGAAACTGCCTTTGTTCAAAGGCTTGGGAAATGAGGACCCAGACCAGTTCTGGTTTGTCGTAAAAGTTGTATGGAAAGCTTAGGGGGATACATATGATCACATGAAGAAGGAAACATTGGTTAGTGTGTTGCAAGATCGCGCACTAACCTAGTACATTAATTACTCTAATGATAACCTAACCGCTGGAGTAGTAAACATCTAGACTGCGCTGAATAAAGAATTTAGTAGGCCTAAATCCGAAGCATAGTCGATTGTGGGGTTCAAGGAAATCGCGATGAAACCAGGCGAGACACCTTGGGAATTGGATTAGAGGTTGAAGTGCAAAGTTCGCGAAGCTGATATGAACTTAACAGATGGACATCACCATGAATGGTTTGTGGCTTCGCTCCTGCAACACTTAAGGGTTGCGTTGTCACAACAGAAGATAACGACACAGGCAGAGGCCTTAGATATTGCGATGAGATTGCATGAAACACCAATTCAGGATCCAAATCTGGGGGTTTAGCAGATACATGCGCAGTTGCAAAATCTTTTCCTCGAGATGCAAAGTTTGAAGCAAGATAGAACATTTCGACCAAAGGTTCATGAAGAGGTATGGTGCCTGAAATGCAAGGGTTAAGGGCATGACAAATACCATTGCTTGGTCTTTGAGAACTACATTAAAAGAGGGGGACCAATGCCTTTGAGGCTGGAAACTCAAGCAGGACCAAACGCGGGGCTTGCATTGTGGTGTGCTATATGTCAGGTAGCAAAAAAATATATAATGGATAACTACCATGTGCTGCAGAAGTTTGTACGAACACCACATCAACTGTTCTACAACTTCTGTAGGCCGGAAGGGAATGATGAGTGCAACTGCAGAAGCTATGAGTTGATGATGGATAGAACACCCACCTATAGGGTTCAGTTAGAAATGCGGCCCCCTCACCCGAGTGCAGGGATGGCACGAACAGGCTTTCAAGGGCGTGGACAAGGCCGAGGTGGAGGAGGACCTGGCAGAGGCCGGGGACAACTCATCTATTACAATTGTGGAGGACCAGGACACTATGCCAGCGATTGCACTAACCCCACACATTCGTTGTGCAAGTATTTCACTTTGTTTGATGATGAAACGGAGGACTATCCTACGTTGATAGCAAGGATATGCGACAAAGGGGCACTACCACCTCAGTCACCGAAAACCTGCAGATGATGAGTTCTAAGCCTCGCGAAGAGGATCCAAATGTGAATATAATGCTCCAAAGTGGAATCGCAACAGGAGAGGATAAGGGGAAATAACTCGAAGATAGTGCATGGGTTCGCAAATCTCTGGCGAAGGAGGTTGAATTCAATTTGGAGCACACACGTGAAACATTCATGGAAGCAAAGAAGAACTTCATTGAGGCCTCTACCTTAGGGAGCAAGGATAATCCTAATCAAGAGATGGACTGTTCTATGCTTACAACCTTGCTAGAGACCTGCATGAAGTTGTTGTGCAGTAGCAAGGCTGTGAAGGGATTACATGAGCTTATAAATAGATGCGTCGGAAATACTCCAGGTGAACCGCGCGTGGTAAGAAATATTGGTAAGCATAAAACAAGGACAAGACAAGAGATGAGGTAGATCACACAGATAGGAGAGTATGAAATGGATTAGATTATTTTGGATCTGGGGTCAGACGTGAACATCCTATCGAAGCAGACTTGGGAACGGATGGGAAGACTCCTGCTGCAGTGGTCTTTGATTCAGTTAAGGATGGTAAATCAGTAGAAGGTCATCCCCATGGGTGGTTGCAAGGGCTGACTATAGATATTCAAGGTGCGAGCACATTAGTTGACTTTGAAGTAATAGAAATTGTGGATGAAAGCAACCCCTACCCTGCACTCCTTAGAATTGATTGGGCTACTGATATGAATGGGGTAATCAACCTAAAGAAGCGAAAGATGATATTTGAGAAGAAATCACTCCATGTAATAGTACCTCTAGATCCTGTTGAAGGATCACGCTATACTGAACCAGTCCAGGATTATGAGAGCTATGATGATCTGGACTGTATATATAAGATAACATCGCAAGATCAAGATTGGGTGAATCCAACAGCGGATGGATGAATTACATGGGATCGTGAGAGTTCCTACACCTCAGACTCTCATGAAGAATTAGAGCACTGGGAGAATCGGTTACATGAAGTAACCACACGGAGCTGTAACATGATGACCCAGTCGCTATGCTATGTGTCGTCAGAGGTAAGAAATCTACCCACTGATGATGGCCTGAATGATGTAGATGTATATTTGGACCCATTTGAGAGGGAGGTACCAAAAAAGCATCTCTTCCAAGCTTTGGATTGGGCACTGTGGGCTACGCTCGCAAGGTGGTGGGGTATGCACAAGGGTAGCTTCGATGATTGGCACGAGTGTAGAAGGATGATGAGAATATGCTTTGGGAAGCCAAAGGTATGAATCATAGGCAAGTTTGATGGGAAGGATGATCCATGTGTGCACTTGGCTAAATGGGCCGAGGCTTATGGAGTGAGGCCCCAACCTGAATGGGTGCACTTGTTATGTCACACCCTGGATGTCATCCTGATGAACTGGTACTTAGAAATAGAGCTCTACCATGGTACAGGTGAATGGGATATTCTGCACGAAGGATTCATAATGACATTTAGCTTTGAAGATAGGTTTCATTGTATTGACGAGGCGCTACAAGAACTAAAAGCAACAATATTTAGGATACTGTAGCATCCTTTGGACTTTATTCAACCCGATTGGACTACCCATCTGAGTCACACACTGGAATGCTATAACGTAACCACTGAAGAAGAAGATGAGGATCTGCAAAAGATTAACATCACTAAAATAGAAGGTCATGCAAGCTTGAAGAACTGCAGATTGAGAATCCTGATATAACTGCGCCACTAAAAATGAAACATGTAAATATTGGTATGGAGGCAAAGCCCAAGTTCATGAAGATTGGAGATTACTGGGACGATGCGATGGTGGATAAGGTCGCTGAATTGCTCCGTGAATACCAGGATTTGTTCCCTACCCATTTTACGGATCTAAAAGGGATAATCAAGGACCTAGGTGTTATGAAGATCACGTTGAAGCTCGACGCGAAGCTGGTTAAGAAAAGACCTTACCATCTCAATCTAAAGTATAAGGAGAGGGTCTGCTTAGAGCTAGACAAGATGCTCACGGCAAGCATCACTAAGCCCGTGGAAGAATCTAATTTGGTAAGCCCAATGGTGGTGTAGGAAAATAAGCAGAAGGATGAAATAAGGATATGAATAGATTTCAGGAAGTTGAATGACACTTGCATACATGATCCTTTCCCGAATCCATTCACTGATGAAGTGTTGGAAAATGTAGGTGCCCAGGAAACATAGTCCTTCACTGATGGTTCTTTGGGTACCATCAGATCAAAATCATGCCAGAGGATAGGAGCAAGACGACCTTCGTGACTGAGTGGGGTTGTTTTCAGTACACTGTAATTCCTTTCAGGTTGAAGAATGCGCTGTGATTATCTGGTGCATAATCATTGCCGCATTCAAGGAATTTATTCATAAATTTTTGGAAGTGTACTTTGATGACTGGACTGTGTTTGGGCTGGTAAAATGCCATGTGGAAAGTTTGTGCCTGGTGCTAGATACCTGTCGAAGATACTAGATTACACTTAATCTGAAGAAATCCCTGTTTTGTGTTCCTTTTGGGACCCTGCTAGGTCATGCGGTTTGTAGATAGGGATTGATTGTAGATCCTGCGAATATCGAGGTGATACTTAATGTAGAAGAGTCGAGGAGTGTGAAACAACTACGCGCTACCCTATGACATACAGGATATTATAGAAAGTTCATCAAAGTCTATGCCCAGATCACCGCGCCTATGGAGAAGTTGTTGAAAAAGGATGTCACATTATGCTGGAATGAAGATTGTAAGAAAATCTTGGATGTATTGAAAGAAAATATGGTCACCATGCTGTTTCTAGTCTTCCCGGATTGGAAGAAGCAGTTTCATGTACATGTCTACATGTCATGTATAGTGCTGGGAGAAGTACTGACATAGGTTGGTGGAGGAGACTTGGACCATCCTATAGCATTCGTAAGCAAAAGGTTGTCCAAGGCAGAGAATAACTATTCCACCACTGAGCGCAAAGGGTTAGTCATGGTATACGCGCCCCAGAAGTTTAGACACTACTTGCTAGGTGGCCATTTTAAGATGTATAAAGATCATTCCACGCTGAAATACTCGGTCAATAAGCTTGTGTTAGGGGGGAGAATATGCAAGTGGTTGTTATTGTTCCAGGGGTATGATTTTGAATTTATTGTGAAACCTAAAAGACTAAACGTGGGACCAGACCATCTGTCATGTATCAAAATAGGGGAAGAGCCCACTAATTTGGAAGAAGGATTGACTAACATGCAGCTATTTTTAGTGTACATTGTGGATGGCCATTTTGAAGATATCATACACTTCCTAACTACAAGAACTGCCCCAGAAGGATACACCATCCAACAAAAGAAGGAGTTAGTGGTGTGCGCGGTAGATTGATTTGTCATTGTTGGGCATCTATACAAAATGGGGTCCGATGAAATATTGCGATGATATGTACTGGAGTTTGAAAGGAGAAGTATGCTTGTGAATGCTCATGGGGTCGTCACGAGAGGAAATTATGTAGGAAGAGTGATTACGCAAAAGATTCTATGTGCAGGGTTGTGGTGGCCAACCGTCCATTAGGATTCCAAAGCTTACTGCAAGGCATGCGATGTGTGTCAAAGGATTTGCAGGCCATCACGAAGGGAGGAGTTGCTTCTGAATCCACAAATGACGTTACAACAGTTTCAGAAATGGGCGATAGATTTTATGGGACCCATTCAGCCCTAAGGGAAGAAGACGAGAGTGAGGTACATTATCACTGCGACGAAGTATTTGACTCAATGGGTGGAGGCACAACCTATAAAGGATTTTACAAGTGCAACTATTGCAAAGTTCCTCTTTGAGTAGGTACTGACACGATTTGGGTGTCCAAAGATCTTAATGAGTGATCACAGTATGCACTTTTTGAATGAGATGATTAGCACGCTAATGGAGGAATTTCGGGTATATCACCTGAAAAGCACGCCTTATCATCCAGAGACTATTAGAATGGTGGAAGTATTCAATAAAGTGTTGGAGAATGTGTTGACCAAGGTTTTCAATGCTCAACGAAATCATTGAGACCTACACATAGCCGCAATACTATGGGCCTATTGGACAACATGCAAGAAGTTGACTAGACAAACACCCTTTAGGATTGTATATGGTGTTGAAGAAGTGATTCCCATGGAATACATTGTACCTAGTTTGTGCATAGTGGCACTCACAGGTATGATGGATCATGTAGCCCTAGAAGAGGGGCTTGTGCAGCTGGTTGATCTTGAGGAATAAAGATTTCTAGCTGGATGTCACCAACAGGTCCAGAAGTAGCGCGGAAAATTATGGAATGATCGGCACATTAAGTTGCACACCTTTAAGGTAAATGACCTGGTTTTGTTATATGATAGTAAGTTTGTTAAATTTATGGGGAAATTCAAAATGCATTGGTTAGGGCCCTATGTCATTAAGGAGATTACCGACGGAGGAGCGGTTCAGTTGGTCAAATTGAATGGAGATCCCTTTCCAGGAAAGGTGAATGGTAGTCGCTTGAAGCCATACATTGGTGGTCCCACCATGTGATTATATGAAGGTATCATAGTCTTAGCACTCCAAGCAGCTGAAAGGAGGCATGGGACTATAAACTACACTGCTTGGATTGGGGGCTTGCGCGACTGGAGGATTGTGTGAAGCAAGGAAGTGTCATAGGGCTCGCAGCAACGCGAAGGGAGATATGTTACCGGGGGAGAAATCATGCAGGTCAGTCAGAAAGTGACCATTAAATTCATTGTTCATGATTTGATAGTAGAAATGCGACCAAATGGAGCGAGTGACTGACATTTAACACGTAATTTATGGGTTGGATCCTTGAAAATCTGCTGCCAATCCGACATTAATGAACCAAATTTGGGTGGAGCGATCGTATTTGAATTCAAAATGCCCTATAAATTATAGGTGGTTGCCCAGCAAAAAACACTCGGCATTTTGAAAATTGAGTTGTTGAGCTCTCAGGTGCACATGAATCGAGAATTCTTTGAGGCTTTGTTAGTGAGTCCAGCATTTCAGAACTTACTAGCGACATCACAAGCATTGTTGGAAAGTGTTATGTGGACACCTGCAACAACTATAGATATTGAAGGAGTGGTAGCAGAGGAGTCGGTGCTGGAAATTGTTATGGAGGCAAAAGAAGCTGCTCCAGAGGTTGCCGAAATATTAGTAGAAGTCCCCAAATCACCAAGGATGTTGAGACCAAAGCCCACCCCAACCAAGGAGAGCACAAAGGATAAGAAGGGAAAGCATCCTGCGATACCAGTGCATGCATCGTCGAGAAGAAACCCACCGAAAGATAAGCCCACCGCACAGGAAAAGGGGAAAGCCATTAATCTGGAGCCGGAGGAGGAAGAAATCGATGACATCCCGATGGATGATAAGGATGTGGGGATAGACGTGGAGGAAGTTGAAGCCCAAGATGATGACCCTATCACTTGGTTGCCTAAGTATGTCCCTCCGTGAAAGGGCAAGACCAAGGTGCTGAAATATCGATGAGAGCAAGGTCCCCTTGCAAACCCCTCTACTGTTGGGTTCCTCTGTTAAAACTTGAAGACTGGGACTTGGCTGACCATGAGAAGTTCCCACACGTGATGACCAAGAAACTAATGCGTCAAATTATCGATACAACCACCGGAATGACTACATTGGAGCCACAAAGGTGGCTCAAAGGAGTAGACAAGGTAAGTTTTCTCAACCTGCTATGGGTGCCACACTACAACCAAACCCTGGTTACTGTATTGGTCATCAAGAGGCTGCTATGCTTGGTGCACGATGGATGTTTGTGGCTGGAGGAGCCAATACCCATCACTGACAAATTGATTGACAGGATCACATGGTTTCCCTATACAGGAGAAAATCTGACCATGATATTTGGCAGAAAAGGTGGTGAGCTGGCCCTCGCAGAGACCATGAAAGAGAATTTTAAGTTGGTAAAGAAGCCACGTGGATATGCCATATCTAGCATCTTTGACCCTGCTGTAAAGCTGGCTATGCAAATTTTAGCAAAGAAGGTGATGAGGAAGTTTCGCACTAATGAGGTGTCGGCACCTGTCGTTGCGCTAGCAGCCCAGTGCACCAAAGGAGTTCAGTTCAATTGGGTAGACTATCTCTACGGTGAGTTCCTTGTGAACTGCCGTGAGGCACACGAGCTTAGTAAGACGTTCGACTACACATGGCTCTTGCTGTCTATTGTGTTGGTAGCATGGGAGCTGTGAGAGGACAACGAATTCCCTTCGGTCACACCACACCTACCAGAAGCAGCGAAGTAGGCTTCACTATGGGAAACCAAGGATGCACAACGCATCAAGGATAATAAGATATCTGGATCTTGCTAGAGATGAACATCGGCATGGCCATAATCGTAAGTCGTAGTTGTTGCCTACGGTCTTTGCCAACCTGCAGGGCTATGCGGAGTTTAAAGTAGATTTTCACCATGTGTCCATCAGGGCACGGAAGGACCGTACACTTACATGGTATTACTTGCCTTATCTAGCAATGGATGACACCATTGATGCAGTACTTGATCGATGGCCGACAAAATTGTGCACCACAACAGATGTGGCAGTGGGAGGGAGCAAGTTCGCCATGCCGAAAAACAAGGAGGAGGCCAAGCTCAAGATGACGTAGTTGGCTAAAAAGAGAAAGAAGGAGGCCATTGAAAAGGCCCAGGTGGAGCATTATTCTGCTCAATAGATGGAGAAGAAAATAGGTGGAACATAGCGGAGCTCTGACAAAGGCATGAGGCCACCTTCACTGGAGACAAAGGAAGAGACGGACGAGTAGAGAGAACAACACAGTGCAGACCCATAGGCGACCTCTTCCCGCATAAATTGTCTAAGGGAGCAAGAGAAAGGAGGGTCCAGGAAGAAATAAAAGGCCACTAAAACATCGTTGGACCCAATCATCCTCAAAGAGGGTGATTTGCATGACATCAGTGACACAATGCGAGATCTCATCACGAAGGCCCTACAACAATTTGAGCAGAAACAAAAACTAATATTGGGGGCCATCTAGACAGGTTTACAGGAGCTACAGACCCGCACGTCACTGGGTGGCACAGTGTCCACCAGCCTTGCTATCGGCACTTCAGAAGCTACCAAGATGCTGCGCGCCTAGGCCTCCAGCGTGATAGTGCTGCCTGATGGAGCACTGACCATGGAGAATGAAGCTGACAAGCCCACTATCAGTGCCCTTAAGGGAGTATGGTTGAATCTGGCAGCACTCCCTGGTGAAGCGCTCCGCCTCTTATAGGATGGAGTGATTATAGAGCTGAGGGCCCATGAGCACCGTGCCCTTCAGGTGATTAGTGAGCAACGGATTAAAAATGAAAATATGGCACTACAGTGAGACTTTGCCATCGCCTCTATGACCGAGGTGACCAACCAAAACAAGTGTATAATGCAGGTCATCACGGAGGCATGCTGAATGGTCCCAGCGTTGACCATTCCTGAGGAAGAACCAATTGAGGTGCACGCCCGCAAGTTGGCCATAGCGGTGCGCGATGCTCATACAAAAATGGCAAGGGTTCAGTTGGACTTGAACCTGTAGATCATCGAGTTATAGTTGAAGGCACAGCCTTCAACCCTGCCAGAAGTAAAGGAGTAATAGGCAACCGCTGCCAAAGAAGCAATAGCAGTGGTTGACAATGCTGTAGCAGACTTCATGCAACATTTTGAGCAGTTGTTCGAGGTCCTGATGAGCTTGCTGGAGGACCTAATGTACAGTGACTGGAGACAAAAGTATGCGAGCTACAGCAGCGCTACGATGAGTTCAAAGGCACAACGCGAACCATTGCGCTCACACAGAGACTGGAAAAGCTACAGGAGGCCAAGCAGCTAAAAGAACAAGTGGATGCAGTGCTACACAAGGAAGCAATGTTGAAGGCACGACTCAAGCCTTGTCTGGATGAGGCTTACACAGTCACAACCTCTATCGAAGGAAAGCTTACGACTCTGCAAGCAACTTAGCAAAAGCTTTAGGTTGACAGTTCATGAGCAGTGACCGAGCAGATGGTTGAGGACGCGAAGCAGATGACCACACTATGCATGCTGAGGTTGTGGTCATATGAGTTGAGCTAGGAGGTATTTGTGCTAATATCTCCACATCTATCAATTCACTCGAGGGCAAGTCACGATGTTTGTGTTGGGGGCCTGTTGGGAATGGGATCCCCCAAGGACCATTGTGGGGCCAAAAGCCCATATTTTGGGTCAAATTTTGTAATAAAGTTGTAAAGTCTTTGCATTTTTTGGTCACAGATTGTGAAGGTGTCATGAGTCACAAAGGGTTGTCTGCCCTTATTTTGTAAAGAAAAGTTGGCTGTAAAGATCAACCCATGGTCCGTGGACCATGGGAGTGTATAAAAAGAGCTGAGTAAGTAAGCTCTAAGTATTCAAAATAATTTTGGTAGAAGTAAGAAGACTTGAACGATAAGGAGAGAAGTCTAAGCTTTGGGTTGTAGCGTATGTAGAGGCTCTGTAGCTGAGTGCGCAAAGTCCTAGGGTAGAAGTCCACAACTAAGTGCGTGGACCCCTACATCTAGGTGCGCAGGGTGGATAGAGTCTGTAATCATATGAAGATATCAATAAAGATAAGCATTCTGCAAATTCTGTGCCTTTGTTTCCTATTAATGCATCTTGTCTTATTATTCATGAGTTTCATTTACAATGCTTATGTGATGTGCGAATGTATGTAATTATGTTGGATAATTGAACTCAAATAAGGATATCTATTTACGCAGCGCTAACTATGATTGTTTAATAATATAAGTAAGGCACTTAAGCTAGTTTGTGAATATATACGATACACTTCCCTAGCAGCACAAAAGTACCTGAACCGCAGGCTGAGGCCAATCGTACCCCTTCATAGAGGTACTGAAGGGTGGAGTAAAGGGCTAGACAGACAGAGCTCTAGAAATTAACAACCTGCACAAAATAAGGACTATACGGAATAAACCAACATCACAACCATCTTAGGGTGTGGAAACATGGTTCCAGCATACCCCCAAAGTGCTTCAGGTGAGACTTCGGTCTGCGCTCTGCAGGCTGATGACAAAAGGGCTAGTAGTGTAGGGATTTGTTTGGCTAACTAACGTTGAACCTAGGTCAGGCCCCACCAATCCAACAGTCTTCAAGGAGAGTCAAAGTTAGCCGAAAACATTTTGGTTAAACCTAGACAAAAGAGAGAAACATTGTTGTAACTTTTTGTGGTCAAATGCGAAGTCAAATTGAAGTTAATGCAAGTCAAAATATCCCAAACTCCTCTATTTTTGTACCAATAAATGCGGCCTCCAAAGATAAAAAATCTTCTCTGAAAAATGAAGTCAAAAGAGGTCAAATGAGCCCTAGTCAACATTGGTCAATGTTGGTTTGTAACTCTGAAATTCGACCTGTTCTATCCTAGAAAAGTTCGGCCTCCTACTACACATGCGAATAATAGAGAGGTTGTCCCCAAGCTATATGAACTAATCAAGAGAGGAGAGAGAGATGTATGATGTGATGACTGTGTCCAAATGAGGTGAAAGGTCACTCCTATTTATACAATTCGTTGAGGGTGAGGAGATATATCCATTGGGCTTCTTGAGCCTACAATTGACTAAGGCCAACCTTGACAATTTGTGCATGAGAGAGAATAAATTCAAAATTCCACTTCTACTTGTCAGAATTAGATGATCTTTATATCAAAATTGGATCTCTCGAAAAGAGGAATCCTATGCAATAAGAATATCCATCATATTATTTATCCTAAGGTATAATTTGGCCCTAGTTTCCAATTTTAACACTCCCTCTCAACTAGGGAGATGCCACCTTCCAATCCATCTGCGATCATGCCATCCTGACATCTTATACCATCTTTGTCATCAATGCTCTACTCTTTTTTGCTCTTCTATTTTGAACCATGAAGTAATAATGAAGAAGAATTGATAGAGAGTAATTAATAACATCATACCAATATCCACTAACAAAATCCATTCCTTGATCCCATATCAATTTGTTGAACGCCATGCATCCTAATCATAGGGAGTATGGAAATACACAATGCATCCATCAGTAATGCTATGGTCGCTAACCATATTTTTGCAACTCATTGGTTAGATGAGGGGTACTACCCATGAGTCCCAGACTCCATGGGTAGTAAGTGTGCTGGGACATCAGCAGGAGAAGGTGAACCACTCATCCTATGCATATGTCAATCGTAGGGGAAGGTGAACCACCCACCCTGTATCTAACACACCACTAGCGTAAGGTGAACCACTCACCCTATGGTTGTTGTTGGCATTATGTTTCTGGTATGGTTATATGTTACAGATGTTGTACTTGATGGCAACACCCATGGCAAGGCTCTCAAAATAATGAAAATTAAGAAGTACGCAGGAGAACAGTTCAGAAGATGCGTACCCGCAGGTACGATGTGCAGGGACCGCGTCCAGACACGCAGGTTACCCATTCATGAGGTGCGTACCCCCAGTGCACACACTTCAAGGCAGTAAAGCGCGCACACGTGGGGTTCCTTATGTTTAACCCTTGGTATTTAGCCGACGGTTTTGTGTTATCATGGTTTTGGCCCGTGGTATTGTTTTATTTTATTATTATTATTGAGCCCCATGATCCTTGATTTGAGGAAGATCTTGCCTATATAAAGAAAAGGAGATCATTTGGCTTTAGCATGCTTTTGGGTTGAATATCTTAAGATCTCAAATACTTGGGTTATTGCTTCAAAAAGCTTGATCTATATGAAAGTGAAGTGGAAGGCGAATCTGTAAAGGGTGATCTCCCGAGCGCTTGATCAGATCTGGGCATCTGTCTAGCCGTAGCACACTGGTGATCTATAAATTCAGCCCTAATCTGATTTACGCAGGTGTTTAACAGTGCTTCTGCGTAGGTACGCAAAGCAGAAGAAGGAGAAGTGCGTGGGTACGCAGGGGCGACAAAGGCGCAGTGCGTGGTACGCAGAGGCGACGAAGGAGCAGTGCGTGGGTACGCAGAGCGACGGTGGTTCAGGTGCGTTCTCACATAAAAATTACACGGCGCGATAGTGTCTCTGAGTGTGTGCTTTCAGTGAAGTACGTGGCACGATAGTATATTTGGGTGCGTACTGTACGCAGCGCGACAGAAGAAGCAGTGCGTGGGCACACAGTTCAGAAGAAGGAGATCTGTGGGTATACGCAGAGAAGCAGAGGGTGAAGTGCGTACCGACGCAGGCCAAACAAAGGAAAGTTGCGTATCTGTTTCAGGACTATCTGTTGACTGAATTTTTCTGTTGATAAGGTGTTCTAGGTTCAGTTCTGTTATTTTGATTTGGTTACTACAACTGACTGTAATTTATATGTACTTGATGATCATTTGATGTATATGGATCCAGTTTGAAAATTTATGAAAAGTGGTCCTTGTAAG
>APFE031339627.1:0-24843 GCA_000404065.3 Pinus taeda | reverse complement strand
CCTGGAAGGGAGCTACAACCCCCTACTTCTTTTCTTTCAAGGACCACTTTTCATAAATTTTCAAATTGGATCCATAAATATCAAATGATCATCAAGTACCAGTAAGTCACTCAGATAATCAGATCCACAATAACAGAAAACTAAACCCAGAACACCTTCTGCGGCTTCTCCTGTGGCGCCTCCTGCGGCGTCTCCTGCGGCACCTCCTGCGACGTCTCCTGCGGCGCCACCTGTGGAGCCTCCTGTGGTGCCTCCTGTGGCGCCTTCTGCTCCTGCGGCGTCTCCTGCGGCGCCTCTTGCAGAGTCTCCTGCGGCGCCTCTTGCGGCGTCTCCTGCGGCGTCTCCTGTGGCGCCTCCTGCGACATCTCCTGCGGCGCCTCCTGCGGTGTCTCCTGCGGCGCCTCCGCACTTCCGCAGCTGCAGCGTTCGAGAGATCGCCCTTCACAGATTCGCTTTCCACTTCACTTTCATATAGATCGAGCTTTTGAAACAATAACCCAATATTTCAGATCTTAAGATATTCAACCCAAAAGCATACACAAGCCAAATGATCTCCTTTGCTTTATATAGGCAAGCTCTTCCTCAAATCATGGATCATGGGGCTAAATAATAATAATAAAATAAAACAATACCATGGGCCAAAACCATAACAAACCAATACCATCAACTCAATACTAGGGATCAACACGTCTGTCGAGATGCCATGGTCCAAAAACCATAGGTTCAAATTCCAATGACTAACTACCATGGACCAAAGGTAAGTTTTCCCACATGAAATAAACTTTTCTCTGCATAAAATTCCGTGAACTTTTCTCCACATGAATAAACTTTTTAATTCTCATCATATTGAGAGCCATGCCATGGGTGTTGCCATCAAGTACAACACTTTAGCCATAATGCCAACACAAATGATATTTCTAAATATTCTTAATCTCAAGAGCCTTGAACAAATACATGATTGCTTTGTATGTTTTTCCTTTTTGTAGGCCTTCGAGTGGGATATGAGTGTGTTGAGTAGGTTTTGTGGATTGAAAATGGATCTAGATGCCTAAACATGATCAGGAAGGTAAAAAGGGGCTTTAATTCCTAATTTTACCTTCTTTAACTTAAGCATCATGAATAAAATCTAGATACAATGATATGAGGCATCACTAGGGATCTTTTCCCTTATAGTTAGATATGGGCACCTTTGTGATGTTTCACATGACATAGTTGTGTATGGAGACCTTGACCATAGTTTTTGAAGGAAAAAACATTGTAAGGTCCTTAACATTGCTCAGTAGAGGGAAATAATAACCTTAAGCCCTGAACATAGCTTATCACACTCAACTACCATGAACACCACCAACAAAGCTCAAGTTCCTTATATGCTTCAGGGGGGGGGGGGGAAGGGTTGTGGCGCGCAATGTAATAGCCCACCTGCTTACCCCATTTTTTAATGTGATTAAAAAGACAATGTAGGCACAGGGGCCACTAATGAATGATACAATGTGTTCTAAACACTTAAATTTAATTTTTGTGATAGTTAATTGAAGGAGGACATGACCTTATGGATCCCATGTCAGAGAAAGAATGCATGCCTATAAATCCACGAAAATCAACCTTGAACTTAACGTTGAATTACCATTTGCCTACCTAGCTAAGTGATCCAGATTTATGAAGGAACAAAATGAAATAAAAATATGAATAGAAACATAGAGATACAATGAAAACAAAACTTCAATTCATTAATAACAAAGTACTGAAAATTGTTTACATGTAGAATGGAAATAAACTAGCTCAGGCGATGGTAGCTTATCTCTAAGAAGAGATGTGGCAACTACATGCCTCTGAAATATGTTACAATGAGGCTCAAGGGCCTTTTTATTATCGAACAATAAAGTGAAAACCCTAAACAACCAAAACCCTAACCCTAGGAGATGGAAAACCAAGAGTTTGTGGGCCCCGTTGGGGTTAGTTGGACAACCAACTTCTCATGGTCACAACTTGGTCATATGATCTTTGTTTAGCGCATACGTTACCTTGTTAGAAATTTCTCTCTGAGTATTACAATATTTGTGATAGGCCCCTACCTATGGTTATAGGCCTGCTCCAGACCTCAAAAAAGCGTCATTTAGGGGGTCAAAATAGCTCCAGAAGTTTAGGACCGAAAAACTGCTACAAATAGTAAATTGTGCTATAATCAAGGAAACTGATGAAAACAACTGGAGGTCTAGGTGGAATACACGAGTGGCCACCAATATCCACCTAGATCAATCTCCCCCTTAGGAAATAATGGTCCCCATTGCGTGCAGAGCCTCCATGAGGTGTGGAAATTTATGTTGAACCTAGTTATTGGTGAGTCACTTACCCTGGTGAAGGAGCTGGCCTACTTTAACAACTCAATATAGCGAGATCCTCTACTGTTGAGTGTTCTTATTCTATGGTTCCATGATCCTATCATTCATGGCCTATTTGATACAGCTTGGGTGGATCTCTATTGGTGTCATCTGCTCAGCAATGTCTGATGTGTCCAACAATGAGGAGAAGTATGGTCGCCACCATTAAACATTGAATACTAGGTGAAGGCCAAGGAATGGTGGAATTTTGAGCTTAAAATCATTGTCTCCCATAGCCTTAATGATGGCATAAGGCCCATATCGAAGCGGGAGAAGCTTGGGGTGGACCCTAGCAAGGTGCTTCTTCTACAAATGTAAGCAAACTATGTCACCCACCTAGAACTTGTGTGACACCTGATGTTGATCATGATGTTATTTGTACTTAATATTTTCTCCGTCCAATATGTCATGGACCTGCTAGTAGATGTGTTGAATGAATTCAATGAAGTTCGTAGCTTTGTTAGCTTCGGATTAGGCATGAGCCAAATCTACCTAAGTAGCTACAAGTGGTATTGAACCATCAGTGGGACATAGTGGCTGGAATCCGAACCCTACTTGAAAGGGGATATGGCCAGTTGAGTTGTGGAAAGCTTTGTTGTAGTTATGTTGGACATAGGTAAGGATTCCATCCCATGTGCATGGTGTTAGTGTCGATATCTTCATCCCTCCATCAATGATCAAATTTCTCTTTTTGCATGCATTTTAGGTGTCCCATTCGATCAGTTTCATTCAATTAGGTCATGGATCAACTGATGGTAGTGGTTCATTGTCAATTTACCTCATGTCATTTACCTGCTGGCCTATTTTCACATGTTCAGGTCATTTACAGTCATTTTTTGTCATTACATTTGCAAAAATAATTTTTAGGGTTTTAGGTCTCATTAGGTCTAGGGTTTGTCACCATGGTCAGCAAAAAGCTCAATAAATGGTCAGCAGGCACATGAGGAGGTCTATTTAGTTCAAAAAACCAAAATTTCACTACATATATGCACAATAAATGATTTTTACCTCAAATGTTTTGAGGTGAAAACAGAGTTTTCATTTTCTATGTACAAAATTTTTATGTAATTTCAATATTTTCTATATGTAATAAGTTCAAAGTTGTTGCCCTTGCTCACCTTGCCAACTCTAGCCACTGTAGACAAAAGCACAAGCTTCAATGCATCAGTTTACCAAATGATTAAGAAAAGTCAATTTCAATGGAAAAAACAGAGCTCAAGACCAAAAGTGACTTTGACATTAGAAAAGTGGATTTGAGATAAGTGAAAATTAAAGGTCGTCCATATTTAAAGTGAAAGGGGTCCTATTTATCATTTCATTGAGAAAAATCCTTTGGAGAGTCAAAAATCTTGATTTGGAGCCAAGGAGACAAAAAACCTTGTTTTTCAAAGCAACTTGGCCTAGCGCTGTGCATAAGAGGCTTTCCTGCAGTGTTATTTTGAACAGGCACTGCGCATCAGTCCAGATCTTCCTAAATTGTTCCAAATCATGCCATAACCCTCAAAATTGTTGCATCTTCATGCTATAAGTAAGTTAACATCATCCCAAAGCTAAATTTGAGGTCACACTTGTATTCTTCATAAATATTGCATGTGGAAAATGAAACCCTAGCTTGTCATCATTGTTTTCCATTTCATTGTGCAATTTTCATTCCATCATCACAAAAAGCATTATTAAACCCTTTTCACTCTTTTATTACCCTAAAACACTCCATTTATCCCATTTTCCCATATCCCTCTCCCCTAAAACAACTAATTCCCTCACCAAACCCTAAATCCCTCACTAAACCCTAGTTTCCCAAAACTAATCCCTTCATTCCCTAATTCCATTTCCCAAGAGTAAAATCTCTTCATACTCATCACCATTGTCCCCCTTCATTATCATTTTTCACCATACCTTCATCACATCATCTTCCTAAGACAACACTAAGCATCATGGAAAGAAACAATGACTCAAGCTATGAAGAAGAAACACAAAGTGACAGTTCAAGAGAAAGGAATGTACAACCTAGGAGACCTCACAAGGGTGGGAAAATAATTAGAGAGGAACCTATTAGCATTGTTGAACTTCTTGCTTGTCCCCTTGCCACCACTTGTTTCAAATACCAATCTTGCTTTGAGTTTTGTGAGATAGTTGAGAGGGTTAAGTATCATCATGAATTAGCTAGGAAATTTGTCATCAACATGGAGGACAATATGGTACAACTTGTTGGCATCAATTTCACTCCTTCACCAGCCATTATTGCAGAAGCAACTAGGATGCCAGATGTGGGGGAAAGATGGAACAAAAGACATAATATTAGCAAACAGAACTATGAACCCTACATTAAAGCCAAATATCATAGTAAATTGGGTAGGGTGTTTCCTTTTAAGTTTTTGGAGGACCAGTATGTTCCACTAATGAAACTTATCATTAAATACTTGACATGTGAGGGAAGGTTCTCCAGACTCTATGCCTATCATATCAAATTGCTTATGCATTTTACCAAGGTTAGAATGATGAGTATTCCATACTTCATTTGCAAAAACATAGAGAGGATGATTGTGCTTGCAAAGATAAAACCATACCCACAACAACTTAATAGCATTTATCACTTTGCTATCATCAGGATTATTGTTGTGCATCAGCTCACTCAGTTGGGAGTGCCATGGGAAACCTTCATTGCCCATGAGATTTTCAAGGGGCCTCAAACTTTTGCAGAACCTAAAGAGGAAGGTGGACCTTCCGGGCAACAAAGAGAGCATGAAAGAAAAACTGAAGAGGCGCACATTCCAGTGTTTATAACTTATGAAAAGGGGACAAGAAGACTTTTTTCAACTACCAAACGAGTATTATCTCCACCAGGGGTGGAAGGGGTCTCGTTCTCTTCACTAGACAACAAGAAAATGCTATCTTCACCTGGGGTGAAAGGGGCTTTGCCTTCTTCTTCAGTAGAATAGGTACAGGACAGAGGAAAGCAACCATTGTATGTTGAAGGGCCTTCTGAAGGCCAAGACAAGGATTTTATTTTGGTTGAGGAAGAGGACATTGATTTGGGCTCCCAAAGCTCAAAACTCAAGGATGCGATCATCAAGGAGAAATAAGCTAAGATCCATGCCTTATCACTTGGCCTTGAGAGGGCTAAATGGATCATTAATTACCTTGAGCAACAGAACAAGCAACTAGAGGACAAACAAACAATTATGGAGCTGCAAACCATAAGGGAAAACTGACAAGTGGCAAAAAGAAGGAAAATCAAGCTAACTTCACTAGAGCAAGAAATAGAGGTTTACCGAGAATCATGGTTGGAAAGAGTGAATATCCACCTTGAGAAGCTTCTTGATAAGGCTAATAAGGAGAAGAACATGTTGCGCCACATGGCCTATCACTATTTGGCCCGAAACAAAATTTGCAAGACAAGGATAATAAGCCTAAAAGCCAAGTTAGGGAGAGCCTTAAAAGCCAAAAAGGAGCAATACAAACTTAGAATCTTGGCTGAAGCTTCCATGGCTCAGCAAAGCAATTCATAAGCTTGCCTCTTGCCAATTTTGAAACAATTTGGATAAATTTTTGTCATTTCATAAATTTTAATTGCAAAACACAGGATTCCTCATGAAAAATTACTAAAACCCAGAATTTTTCATGAAGTTTGGAGGAGATCTGGGTCACCTAAAGGGCAAAAAAAACCTCAAAAATTCTCTCTCTACCACTTTTTGGACCCACAAGAAGCATTCTTGGGAGAACTTATTTTTGAAGGGGAAAATGGACACCAAATCCAAAAAGTCTAGTTGTCCTAGAAAGTAGACAGATAGAGCTTTCCAACAAGCCATATTAGAGCTAATTTGGTGAAGTGGAAGGCCTTCAAACTCAGCCTAGAAAAGTCATTGCACATCAGGTTAATGGTGCTGCACATCAGGTTAATGGTGCTACACATCAGGCAAAATTTTGCCAATTTTGCTCAAAAACTCAGATTTTTCGCCTAGTTTTCTACTAGTTTGACTTTTTCTTCTCTCATAGTCAAATTCATGATGTAATATGATGTAAATTAATGTAATATGATTTAAAAATGATGAAAAATGACTTAAGGAGGTAGATACATTAGTTTTAGGTGGTTTTGAGATGAATGAATCAGTTTCCATAGTTTTAGAGGCAAGTTGTTCCACTGCCTATTTTTTAGTTCCTAGTTTAGAACTTGTTGAAACGGCTCCTTGACTCATGGATTCGACCCCTGATGGCTAGCATAGGTGGTTTGATGCCTATATTTTGTACTTTCTTGGTCATTTGTGAAGGTTGGACTCTTGTGGATGCATTGAGCTACTTTGTACATCACTTTTGCAGTTTGGCAAGGAAATGAACTAGGGTTTTGCAGCATTTTGTGGGATTCTTGTGGTAATGTGAATTAGCATTGTTTTCTTCTCTGTAATTCAGTTGATCTTATGTTTATGTGTGTCATCATCTCTCTTATTCTGCATAACTAAATGAATCAAGTGTAAAAGGTAGAATCCATTGGTGTTTCAGTGCTCTGCATTGGGGTTTATTTAGTTTTACATGTTTTCTACTGTCTGAAGAGGAATTGTGACACTTGCATGCCCTCTCCAGCTCCTCACTAGTCGTTAGACTCACAATTACACTCATTTAAAATTGCTAAAATGCTTGTCTACCTCGCCCCACAGAAACCACTGCAAATCTGTGTTAATTTCCCGGACCTAAAGCTGCTTTCCCCATCTGATCCAACAACCAACCATTAAAATCAAACAAATTCCTCTGATCAAACATATCTAGCCTAAAATTAGTATTTATATCACTCATCTCAATCCTTTATTGATATATTTTCATTGAGATTGACAAGGAGAGAGCCCTCTCCCGACCTGGTAGGGCTAGCTACCACGTTAAGCGTGGTTTGATGTTACCCTAGACCTGCCTTTCTTCGCCTGAGGTAGATTTAGGCCCTAACATAGTGGCAACCATACTGGGAAGAATTGAAAACTATTGCCCCAGTACATTAAATAATTCTAGACTTTTGGATGATGAGTTTAGAATCCAGTAGGCTAACAAGATTGTAATGTCAATTTGATTTTTGGGAATAATTCAACACACTGGCTTCCAGATGATACACCAGGGCCAATCTTGATCCTGATCCTCCTCTCATGTATGAAAACCCAAATCTCATTCCAAGAATTCTCTGCCAAGCAAGTTTTGTGATTCCTGTGTTTAGATCTCATTCATGCCCGGTTGTTTTTGAATATCTTGAAGATCTCCCATTTGATGAACATTTTGATCTATCTTTGTTTGAAACTAAGTCTGAAAGTGCAGTTGGTGCTACTGTTCTAAATCCGGAGTTTGTCCAATATATTGAAACTGAAAGAGAAAATAGATCAATTGATGCTTATATTCTAAATCTTCAAACTTCAATTGTGGCTACCAATATTCCTGAGTTCTTAGAATCTACATATGCTACTCTTGGTTCATCCGCTATTGTGTCTAGTTCAGAAATTCCTACTGAGCCTCCTTTTATTCCCACCATTCCCACGTAGCCCACCAATCTGACCAGAGATCTACAGTCTCTTCTCCCCCATCAACCCCTTCAACACCTCAAACACCAAAGATTTCTTCATCCCCTTCGACACCTCATACACCCATCACATCAACTTCTATTGTTGTTCCCACTCCTCCTACATCCCCAAGGCTAGTTTTAAATCCACCTCGAGCAATGGCTGCCAGATATGCACCTCTCATTTTGCCATAGAACTTGGATGCTATGCCTGCTGATTACCAAAGTAAAATCCCATTGTTTGATGCTACACAAGGTATCACAACACAACAACATGTTGATAGGATGAGTGATTTCTTTGATCTCCACGAGATAGATGAAGAGAATGTGACTATGAGATTATTTGTGCAAACTTTTGGAGGCGAAGTGTGGAAGTGGTTCAGAGCATTGCCTGCTGGAACTATCAATACATTGGCAGTTCTTCAAAGAAAATTTCTAGATCGTTGGGAGGTAAATAAAAATCCACTCCAAATCCTTTCCGAGTATGAAAACATAAAGAGGAATGTTGGTGAAAGTGTCCAGGATTACTGTGTTAGATTCAATACTGTTTACAATGCTATTCAAGCTGATATCAAGCCACCAATGGAGCTGGCTTTGATAAAATTTCCCGATGGCTTTGATCTTGACATGGCATATCAATTGAGAGAAAGAGACCCGACTACATTGGAGGACATGCATAAAATCGCAGTGAGTGTGGAGGCAAATCTGCGAGCTAAGAGAGCTAGGACAAAGACCGAGAAGAAGATGACCATAAAGGAAGAAGCTTCTTCCTCAGATCATTTGCTTCATAAACTTGAGAAGATGTTCGATAGGTTAACCATTGCAAATAAGCCTGGCACACAGCTCAGAAATCCAAATTTCTGTGGTTAGCAGCAGCCACAGTTCAGAATTAAGCAACAGGAGCAAAGAGTGCAAGATCCACCAGCTCAATAGCATGTCAAAACACCATTACATCAGAACTATGTCCATGGCACTGAATCAAAGGATGATGAGACTCCAATAGGAGAGGAGAATCACTTTTTTACACCATTTGGTTTGCCAATTTATATCATCGAAGAAGAAGACTATTCAGAAAGCCCAGCTATACAAAAAGATGAAGATTTTATATTGGCAAATGAAACAGTCCTAGAAGAGGAATCAAATGAATATTAGTGGGGATACATGAATGCATTGACACCACAACAAAGATAGTATTCACTCAAGAGCAGGGATGTACCGATCAATCCAATTCAGAAGCGAAAGGAAGCAACACCACCAAAGCATGATTCTCCAAATGTTCAGAAAAAGGGAAAGGAGCCAACAGATCCTACTTCCAGCAAAGTACAATCAACAAATGAAAAGTCAAATCAGCCAAGTGTAGCAAAGGATAAGACTAAAAAGAAGGATGCTCCAGTCAAAGAGGTAGAGAAAACTACAGCCTTTAGCTTAGAGAATGAGATTGCTAGGTTAAAAGTGTCAATACCTTTGACTGAATTAATGAAAAATAACAGTTATAAAGGTCAAGTGTCAAAGATTTTGAATATAGATCCCTTGTTTGATATGGTTAATGTGGAAGATGACCAACCCGAGCTTATCTTTGGTTCGGCATTAGAAGGCCAATATGAGGATAGTGATGTAGCCCCTTTTTACATCAACCTTAGATTTCATGATTATGTTTTGCACAACACCACGTTTGATTCAGGAGCGTCTCACAACCTGATGCCAAAAGCA
Organism: Pinus taeda; assembly: GCA_000404065.3. Classification (NCBI taxonomy): domain Eukaryota; kingdom Viridiplantae; phylum Streptophyta; class Pinopsida; order Pinales; family Pinaceae; genus Pinus; species Pinus taeda. The sequence goes on along the minus strand of APFE031339627.1, from coordinate 15,225 downwards.
ATCATGGAAAAATTAGGTTTGGACATCACTTGCAAGTATCATGATCTTTATTCCTTTGATTCTGGTAGGGTCAGATATATTGGTCTCATTAAAGATTTGGTTGTGACTTTAGATCAGATTCCAGCAAAGAATGTTCTTATGGATGTAGTTGTGGCCGACATTCCCCCTAGATTTGGCATGCTTTTATTTAGGTCGTGGGGTGCAAAACTCAAAGGGACATTGCAGTTAGATTTCTCCTATGCCACTATTCCCGTCTTTGGTCAGTTGAGGAAATTATATAGGGAGAAAAAGATGAAGTATATGATCACGAGCAAGGAGAAACCTTTGAATCATCCAATTAATTATGTATATACAGATTTAGAATCTTTCGTTCTTTATTTTGACAGTGGTTTCAATTATAACAGAAAATTTCAGAGCAATACTTGATCAAGAGAGACAAAGGCTTGAAAGTACTGTTGAACAGTTAACATTCCGCCAGAAACAAAAAATTGATGGATAGTAGCCAAAGGTAGAAGAGCATGTAGAATTCTAGCACTTGGAGGAAGAAGTCGGTTTGTGGAGTATGGACTTTGATGGAGCAGTAGGTAAGGATGGTGTCAGAATTGGTATTTGGATACGTAGCCCTGTTTTCCTACCAAATAAAGTCCCGAGTAATGTAAGAGTTTGTTCATATAAATTGGCTTTTGATTGTTCCAATAATGAAGCCGAATATGAGGCACTAATTGCAGGCTTGAAAATCCTCAAGAAGTTGAATGCAAAGAGAATTTCAATTTATGGCGACTCTGAATTAGTAATCAAACAAGTCAAGGGTGAATACCAAGCCAAACATACTCAAATGAGGGCTTACTGTAATGTGGTTTTAGATATTTTGAGGTTGTTTCCAGATTATACTTTGACATGTGTCCCTCGTGTAAAAAATGTTATTGTAGATTCCCTTGCTATAGCTACAAGTAACTTAAAGATCCTGATGAATTCAAACAATAAGTTTGAAATTCATGTGAAGCATCGCCTAGCTGTCCCTGATAATCTAAGATATTGGCAAGTGTTTCAAGATGACAAAGAGATTGAAAAATTTCTGCAAGATGAAGGCAAATATAAAGACACTTCTATAGATGGCGAGCAAGATGATGGTGAACCAGACATAGAGGTAAATCAGATGGAAGTTTTGTAGCTGAAGGAAAATGTCATCCCTAAAGGCCTTATACCTTTAGAGGAATTATTTGACTAAGATGATGTAGCCTGGAAGCCAAGCTTAGTGCTGACCGAAAAGGGAGTTGAAGATGTGAATATCGAAACAACAGAAAATCCAAAGATGGTGAAGTTGTCAAAGGCATTACCTCCCCAGGTAAAGGAAAAATACATTATTTTATTGTCTTCATTTACTAATGTATTTGCATGGGACTATATAGATTTGAAGGAGTACAATAATAGTATAATTCAGTACATCATTCCAATCAAGCCAAACCAGAAGCCATTTCGCCAGAAGTTGAGAAGGATAAATCAGAAGTTGCTACAATCAATAAAGAAAGAGGTGAATCGATTGTACAAGGCTGGTATAATCGTTCTAATAAGATTTTCAGATTGGATCTCCAATTTGGTGCCCATGCGGAAGAAGACAGGTGAGATTAGATTATGCATTGATTTCAGAAATTTGAATAAGGTGTCTTTGAGAGATAATTATCCGTTGCCAAAAATGGACCACATACTCCAAAGAGTGGTTGGGGCATCTCGTATGTTGCTGCTCAATGTGTATTTTGGCTATAGTCAAATTTTGGTCCATGAGGATGACAGGGACAAAACAAGATTCACCACTTTGTGGGGAACATTCCATTACGCCAAGATGACATTCGGTTTAAAGAATGTTGGTGCAACATTTCAGTGGGTTATGGACATCACCTTTGCAAATGAAAAAGATGTATTTTTAGTAGTGTATCTTAATGATTTGACTGTCTTTTCCAATTCAGATGAGGAGCATCTTTACCATCTAAATTTTTTTTTTTCAGCGTTGTAAAAAATATGGCATATCACTCAATCCCAAAAAGAGCTTGTTTTCCATGGATGAGGGGAAGCTTCTCGGTCACATAATATCCAAGGAGGGCATCCGCATCGATCCTGCTCGAGTGGAAACCGTTCAGAAAATTGATTTTCCTTGTAGTCAAAAGGAGATCCAAGCATTTAATGGTAAGATGAACTTATTACATCGTTTTGTGCCAAATCTAGCTAAACACTTGAGGGAAATTACAAATATGTTGAAGAAAGATAGTGTCGTAAAGTGGACTGAAGAAGCCATCAAGTCTTTCAACCTAGTAAAGTTGGCTCTTTCTTCAGCTCCGATTTTAATCAGCCCAGATTATTCCCAAGATTTCATATTATTTTCATTTGCTTTTGAGCATACTATGGCAGCAATTCTAATGCAGAAAAGGGACTAGCTTGAAAAGCCAATTTCCTTTTTCAGCAGGACAATAAGAGATGCAACCTTAAAATATAACATTATTGAGAAGCAAGCTCTTGCCTTGGTGAAAGCTTTGAAAGATTTCCAAGTATATATTCTGCACTCTCATATTCTTGCTTATGTCCCTAACGCAGCGGTCAAAGATGTTTTGGTACAAACAGATCTAGATGGGAGGCAAGGCAAATGGATTGCAGCTTTGTTAAAATATGACTTGGAGATAAAGCCAACAAAGCTCATCAAGGGGTAGGGTCTAGCAAAACTGATGGCAGAGTCTAATTTGCATGCCTTGGACATAAACCTGATTGCTGCTATGTTCGAAGAATATGAAGACATTTCACTCATTCAGGTATTTGAAATTTTTCTCCATTCTCCTTGGTATTCAGATATTGTATATGTGCTCCAGCACCTTTCACTGCCATCGGCGATGGCTAAAAATAAAAGTAGAACTCTGAAACTAAAGGCTGCTAAATTTTGTATTATGAATAATGCACTTTATTGGAAAGATCTCGGAGATATGTTGCTAAGTTGTTTGGTTGAGAAGGAAGCAAAACAAGTCATGGATGATTTTCACAAGGGAGACTGTGGAGGTCACCTATTTTGGAAGATGACGGCTAATAAAATTTTGAAAGCAGGGTACTATTGGCCTACTCTCTTTGCTAATGTTTATAAAATTGTCACAAGTTGTCATGAATGCCAGATTTTTCAAGGAAGGAGAAAATTGCAGCCTCTACCTCTCAAGCCAATTGAAGTAAGTGCTTCGTTTCAGCAGTGGGGCCTAGATTTTATTGGAGAGATTCATCCCACATATTCAGCTCAGCACAAGTGGATCTTAATAGCGAAGAATTATTTTACAAAATTGATTGAGGCGATCCCCACTCGGTAGGACACATATGCGGTAATAATTTAGTTTCTTGAAAATAATATTTTGTTACGTCTTGGTTGTCCTAACAAGCTTATTATAGATAACGCAGTAGCTTTCAAGTCCAAAAAGATGATTGATTTTGTAGCAAATATCAAATTACCTTGGGGAATTCTACTGCATACTATCCGCAAGGTAATGAATTGGCTGAATCTTTGAACAAATCATTGGTCAACATCATAAAAAAGCTACTGGAAACAAACAAAAAGAGCTGGCATAAGAAATTGGTTAATGCACTATGGTCGGATAGAGTAAATCAGAAGAAGTCAATCGACATGTCTCTGTTTGGAATAGTATATGGTATTGACACGGTGTTCCCAACATCTCTTGCAGTCCTGATTGTAAAACTTTTGAAGGAAGTTGGCAGTGAGGAGGATCATTTTCAGTGAAGAATAAGCCAAATGATCCATTTACAGCAGATGAGAGAGGAGTTTTCTCAGAATACCTTCAGGCTGCAAGAGAGAATCAAGAAAACCTATGGTCAGAAGGCAAAGGAAGATAAGTTTCAGATTAAAGACATAGTGCTAAAGTGGGATGATAGAAACAAGGACAAAGGCAAGCACAAAAAATTCAAGAATCTGTGGAAGAAACCATATAGAATTGCTGCATATCGAGGTCAAAATGATTTTCTCCTCAAAGAAATGAACGGGGAAGATTGTCCAGGAGGGCCGGTCAATGGTCGACTGCTGAAACGGTATTATCTTTGAGAAGTTTTCTACTGTCATAATTTGTCATTGTACATACCATTTTATTACCTTGATTGAAAAGTGTGTACTGTCGTCATTCATTCAGTTTGGGGCCCAAAGTGAAGGCTATAAAATTGAAGGTCTGACTTCAGTTTTTGGTTACTTAGTGTGAGTTGTTTGAGTCAGTTTTGAGTCGGTTTTCAATCTTGTAATTGAGTCAGTTTTGAGTCAAAATATTGGTTTTAGTTTGCTGAAGTTATTGATGTTGGCATTATGATACAAGTATTGTCCTTGATGGCAACTCACTCAGAGACAGGTACAGGTGATGGCATCTTAATCAGAGGACAAATCTTAATACAGCAGGATAGAAAGAGAAAATACATACACGCAGGTTCGCTATATACCAAGCCGCGTGTACACGCAGGTTGGCTTCAGTAAAAGCGCGTGTATGTGGAAAACTTATTTTTGGTCCGTGGCGGTTATTCCTTGGAAGTTGTGCCTATGGTTTTGGACCATGGTGTCTCGACGGACGTGTTGATCCCTAGTTTTGAGTTGATGGTATTGGTTTGTTATGGTTTTTGGACCATGGTATTGAGCAAGGCCTAAGGCTATATAAGGAGAAGATCATTAGGCAAAGATATATGCAATGGGTGTCTGATGAAGTGAGAAGATCTGGTATTTGCTGGTTACTTGTTCGGGAGGCTTGGCAAGGGTCGGATCTGATAGCGAAGGCATAAGTAATTATTTCTAGATCTGAACGCGGTTTTCCTTTGGAGAAAGCGCGTATACACGCGGTTTTGGTACAGTGAAGTAGCGTATGCATAATAAGATTTGTTATTTCAGGTTGCTGTTGATTCTGGTGGTTGTTGCAGAGTTCTGGGCTCTGGTTTGGGTTCTGTGTTCTTGATGACAGGGTTTCAGTGATTCAGTATTGTGTTGTTTGATGAACTATGATACAAGTATAAGTTGATGATTGTATTGCAGTAATGTTTGTTTTGTACTCTTGGATCTAGTCTGAAAATTGATGAAATGTGGTCCCTGAATGAAAGAAGGTTGTAGCCTTCTGTAGGGTCAGCACCTACGTACTAGTAAATGGATCGGCTAGTACAAGAGCTAAGAGGGTTGTAGCCCTCTGCAGGTTGTAGCCTGCGTACTGGTAAAGGACTGCACCAGTACATTGTAAAAAAGGTTTCTTATTAAAGAAGGAAGAGACGAATTGCAGCAGGTGGTTTTCACCCACATTGGGTTTCCACCTTATATCATGGTGTTCATGTGTGTGGTTTTTGTGTGATGTTCTGTTCTGTTATACTGCACCTGTTAACTGTTGATATGGTTAATTTTAATTTCTGAGCGATCTACTTTTTATTTAATGAAGATTAAGCAAACTGAATATAAATCTCTGGATATACGCAGTTGCATTAAGACACAGTAGCGTGTACACCACGGGTTAAACTTAATTGAAAGTAGCGTATATGTTTCTGAGTATGAAATGTGGAAAATTTTTACTGATCTGAAAATACTGATCCCCCCCCCCCCCCCCCTCTCAGTATTATTTCCAACATTAAGTTTTTAATTTCATTTTCAGCTAAGTTTAATAGTATAACTAATAAGATCTGTTTGACTGAAATAGGGATGAACCCAGGGTCAATAAGGAGGAAGTATCAGCTTGATTAGGATTTCCATACACTCTCTGCCATGTGACATGAAGAAGTTCTATACTGGGAAGATTGTTGTAATAGAGACTAAAAAAGGGCCAACACTGTGAGCAGCAAATCAATCCTTCGGCTAAAGAAAAATACTTTGTTGCAATGCTTTCCCAAATTTGGCATGTTTTAACAAAATACAAAAACCCCCAAATTCATTTAATTTTTTATTTCTCGTTTTTTGAGAAGCCAAAGGGATTTGTTAACTTTGTAACTTTATATAAATACATGTCTCTTCAATGACATAGAGGAAGTCGTGTTCACACACAAGGGATTCTCTGTAATAATTCGATTTGTGTTTTCACAGTATTGTAAAGAGCAGAGAGTTTTATTGTAGAGATTGTAGATAAGTTATGGCCTTGTTATAAAGGGACTTTGCATTATTGCAAGCACTCTCATTAAGAGTCAAAGCTACTCTCGAAACTGTGTTAATAAAAATTTGACATGGTTTTAATTAATTTTTGTTCTTGTGAACTATTATCGGAACTCAGGATTATTGTTTTACTGTTAAAGTTTCATCATTGATTCTAATATTTATTCTAAACAGTATTATGTTTCTTTGATATTATGCACTATTGTTATGTCATTGACATTTTGTTTTTGAAACTTTGTTAAAGCTATCTTTGTAGGGTAGAATGAGATCAAAATCAATCTTAATTCATTGAAGTATTCCTGTGGTGACTGATAACTATTTATTATTCATTTGCAGACTTATTTTGCTTTCACTTGTATTAGTTAATGTGAACTTATTCCTTTAATAAATACAAAGTCATATGATGAGTTATATCAGTTCTTCCCTTGTTTTAATTAGCTTGCTCTTGGATTGAGAAAGGGTTGTCCCATTTCAATTCAAGATAGGTTTTTCTATTTTAGATTATTTTTGCATTTAGTTTAACTTTACATTTCTAGAAGTCCTCTTCTTAAAGAGGAAATGCATTAGAAGTGGTTTGACTGAACCCAAAATCATCTTAAGAGATTATTTTCTTGCCAAGCTAGTAGCAAGAGAGTCATCTTGATTGCTTTTTCTCTGTTGATGAGAGAATAGAGAGATTATAAGCCCGTAGAGATATATAAAAAGGGTAATTGGGCCCAATAGAACTAGTTGGAACTACCATTCCACGGATATAGATCTAAGTTATAGATCTTGACCGGGTTGTCTCCCCTAATGTTGATGATGAACATTTTTGTCGATCAACATTTTTTGCGCTAGAAGGACCTGAAGACTTGTTATCTTTTGGATTTTTTCTGTTTTAAATTTTTATTTTAATCACAATGGTTCTTCTGAAACTTCCAATTTGGAGTTGTATCTTTGGACGTGCATCTACCAATCCTCCACCATAAATAGTAGGACACTTGTCAAAGTTAAAGTTTAATGGTAAGAGGAATGCTTCTGCGTTTGATCATGCCTTGCAATTTATTCAAACAATTTCAAATTCTACTTATCATGATATTGATTAAGGTATTTTATGCAGGATTTTTACTGACTTTCATTCTTAGGAAAAGCCAAAAGTTGGTGTCAATCTCTTCTAGTCGCTTTTATTCACAGTTGGGATCAAGTTATCACAATGTTCCTTTATAAACTTGATGAATATGAATATGAACAGGTATGTGATGAATTTGAAGATCTATGAAGGTTTGAAACTAAATCTCTCTTAGATTTTACTATCATATTTCAATTAATTTGCTTGAGATTCAAAGTTAAAGATAAACCTCCAGGAAATGAATTGATAGATTAGTTTGAATATATGTGTTTTCTTCCTCCCATTTCAAATCCATACAAAACAATTGCAAGTTTTGATGACCCTCCTCCCACTTCTAGTACTATTATCAAAAATTATGATATAGAGGTGCATATTGATCATGATGAAGTGGCATCAGTTATTTATGAGAAATTCCTAAATTTAGTACACGCCTCTTAAAATGTTGATGATAATCATGTTGATAAACCATTATCACAAAGCTTGCAAGAATTTGATAAAAAATACAAGAAGAAACCAGTAATAAACTTAAAGAACCATCCTACCACAAAATCTGAAAATCACAATGAATTAAATTCAAAAAATCAAATTATAAATTAGCAAGTACAAGAAGAAAATGAAATTCTCATAATATGCAACCTAATAGATTTGAAGCTTCTGCGGTCTGCATTTTGTGTGGTGATGTCTTCCGGAGTCATCGCATTCATGATTTAATGTATTGACGTTTCAAACTAACCTATGTGGTTCATCATCAGGATTAGATATGTGAAAAAAGTCAGAGATTCATGGGTAATAAATAGAGGATAGGGTAAGGATAGTAATGTAAGGAGCCGACAGGTTTGATAATGCTATGAATCAGATTTAGTTTGATTAATTAATTCTAGTATTAAGTTTTTATTATTAAATTTTTAATTTTTATGTTTATTTTTAATAATAAAAAAATATTTTTATCAATGATTATTAGCTTATTTAATAGTTGTATGTTTAGTTTTTGATTAAAAGATTTATATTAATTGCTAATGATATAATATTAGTAATGTTTGTGCATAACTAAATATTTATTGTATTTAATTAGTTTTTGTTGACAATAAGATTATTAATACTTAATTAGCTTGTAATGATACTAATGTTCTAAATGTTGCAAGATTTTTATTAAGGCATGCTATTTAATAATGAAAACTAATTTGGTCTTATTTATATTACTAATTGAATATTAATTATATTTTTCTCAAACTTTGATTTAATGATTTAAATTTTTAATAAAAATAAATATAAAAATTAAAAAATTTAATAATAATTGAATTAATTAATTAAACTAAATCTGATTCATAACATTATCAAACTTGTCTGATCCTTACATTACCATCCCTACCCTATCCTCTATTTATTACCCATGAATCTCTAACTTTTTCACATATCTAATCCTAATGATGAACCACAGAGGTTGGTTCGAAACATCGATACATTAAATCATGAATGCGATGACTCCGAAAGGCATCACCACATAATATGCAACCTGTTGTACAAATCTTTGAATTTGATTATGTTGATCAAATACAAAATTCAAGGTAACCAGAGAACATTCTTCAAGAAAGCAAAATTAGCCAAGTAAATGATCTGGAATCTGAAATTTGCAATGAAGAAAATGCACAAGAATTCACAAATAGAGATATGTTTGTTTTCCTTGCTTCTGATTCTCATTTTCACCTTTATCCTGATATTTTTTCTACTAACAATCTATCCCCTCTTTGCTTTAATGTTATTACATAATACTGGGAGGCTGATATAAATGAATTGCTAATTAGTTTTTATCAAAATAGAGAATCATCCATTGATCATTCTTTTGGTATTAATGAACATGTACTTCATATTCCTTCTTGTTTTGATACATTAAATGAGACTTAAGGGAATTCTAGAGAATGTTGTGAAGTCATTTATGATAATTACTCTAACATTGAGGATGTTTATTTGTCTTCTTCACAAGTGAATCCTCGTGATCAAATTCAAATCACATTTGAAAATGAAGAACACTCTAGCTCAGAAAGTTTTCCAACTAGTTCTCATTTTCAAACAATTAATCATACTCATGATTTCAACATTTAAGAACCCATTCCAATCTATGATTTTTATGATGATCAAATTCTTAATTATATTCATAGTCCTAGCCCTCTCTCTAAATCACAAGTTTGTATTAGCAATCATTCTAATTCCATTATTCTAGTCAATCCTTGTGAAGAGGAAATTACTTCAATTTAATCTCGGTTGTGTTGTAACATTTGTTGTAACAATAATGTAAATTATGATTTGATTTTATTGTTGTTCCTTCACTTATTTTGTTTGATTTTAGATTTATTTTCTTTTTTCATTTTTTTATATTTTATGTTGGCATATTGAGCAGTTCAGTATTGAACACTCAAATGACATATTTCCTGAATGGGAAGATGGTGTTTCAAATCACAATCATGAACGTCAAGAGCTATTACTTTTCCAATTCCAATTGATGCTTGTTCCTTATCAGTTGTTACTTTCCTCTCCAAAGCAGTGCCAACAAGATATTGTATATTTATATTATGACCAACTATCTAATTATATTAATGATCTTTCATTGAACCTATCGGATTTCCATCCATATTTCACTGACACTTTTGAGATACATTTGGAATTTTTTCCCTCACATAAGATTATTGATAATTTAACAAATGTACATAAGACTGATAAAGTTTTGCAAACCATTGTATCTAAAGATCCATTTCCACAATCTGGCATGTTATCTTCTCCTTTAAACAACTTCCAATCATTAATGGAAATCCATCCAGATTTCTATGATCCAATTAATATTCAGTTGGAAAGGACATTTCACGAGAAAGTGGTTGTAAGCTACTTCTTGTACATACATTAACAATAGTTGTACATAATGTTTTTAGTTTTATTTCCTATGGTTTAGTTAGATTTATGCTTTTATTACTAATGTTTGATGTGCATATTTATGCAGAAAATAAAATGTTTGAATGGCTTCATTGGAAGTATGATTTTACTTATTCCTAGTTTAATTTTTAGATTAGGATTAGGTGTAGTTTAGTACTAGTTTTAAATTGAATAAGAAGAGGGTTTTTTACTTTGATTAATACATGGGAGAATGAAGATTTATCAGGTAAAATTTTGATTGAATTCTTCTAGGTACACATTTATATGTTCATCCTCATCTAGATTGCAACTTTATTTTAGCTTTTCTTTTTTATTTTAATCATTATTCATTTCTTATATTTTGTTGTTCTTCTTGCAGGTTCCCATGGATTTGATTTGTATATTCAACTTCACTGGAAACAAACATTTCAAAATAACAATCATCATATAACATTAGGGAGTTTTCTCTTTTCTAATTTTGCGTACATTTTTTCGATTGTCATTGTTATTCTTAAAACTTAATCTATAAATACTTGCAAACTATTATTTAAGCAAGATTTTCAAAAGTAAGAAAATCCCTCTCAAAGCATACAAAAACAACTCTAAATCAATAACTATGCTTTGAAAACAAAAACAAAAAATATTATTAGTAAATCATCATACAAGATAAAATCAACATAATCTTATTTTTATGTCAATTCTTTGTATTATCTTGTAAGGTATATCTCAAGATTCATTCTCTTGAGTGTCTTCTTTCTAATTTGGTAAGCATTTTAGGCTTAGTTGGATTGTCTTTTCATTTCATTTCACAATAAAATGGAGTAATGTTTTCCCTTTCAACTTGGCAAAATCATTGGGCGAGACATTTTTTTGCTCTAATTTCATACTAACAAAACTTAATCTCTAAGGATCACTTCAATGAAGATGATTTCATTTAAGTTCATTTTCAACTTTCCTAACCAAGTAGAGTCCTTAGTTTTGATTCTTTGAGTTTAAATCTTTCTGTTATTTGTTAATGAACTATCTTTAACCCCTATCTTTAAAAAAAAGTAGAACACATTTAATAGCAGTTACTTAAGGTCATGAGTTCTTTTGGAGAACAAGTTTAGTCGAGTGAATAGTAGTCAGCTTAAAGCTTTTCATGTCATCCCTTGCTCTTAAGGAGCAATCTTCCACCTCATCTATTAAGTAATCTCTATGAGATTAATAAAACCATAGTTAAACATATAAACAAAATTGGTCAATTGAAGGATAGGAGGTCTCATCATGAGCCGACCTACCATGATCATAAATTCTACCATTGTGACATTACCATTATTGGTCACCAAGCCAAGGTAATGGCTTTCGACCGCAAGTTTGAAGGACAATAGGTCTCATCACGAGCCGGCTTGTTCACCATGTTAGATTTTTGTGAATGGCATTGTCATTAGCTGGTTACCAAGCCATGACTTTGATATTCAGTTGTCATTCAAATAAATTTAAGATGATATTTTTCAACTATGCATTTATTCCTAATAGATGGGACACTAACACATAAAAGGGTTAAAAGGCATCCTTGTTGAGGCTACAGACGCCTCCTGATAGCAGTGGCCATGTCTATCGTATGGAAGTTAAATTAATACTATTCTTTCTTGATTAGCCTGTTTACTTGAAAATCGATGCCTAGCTAAGATGACTATTGTACATATAAATTTGTTGAAACATTGGATTGATGGGGTAAATTTGTACAAGTTCATGAATGATAATGGTATATATATTTATTTGACAACATATAATAGGCACAAAATGGTTATAATATTGGAATTTGAGCATTTCAAATTATCTAATTATAACTCCTTCATTTTTAAACTAAGTTCTACATCTTTACAACAGAGAACTACTTCTCCCTTGTGTGTTGCCATAGTGGAAACACAAAACCCCCATTTTATTTTATCATAATAGACATAGAAACCCTTTTTCATTACATGTAAGATTTGAGTGCGATTGCATCATTTCAAGTCTAATTTTCTTTTCATTTACACTTGTTTTATTTTTATAATTTAGCCTTAGTTTTACTATTTAGGTTTTTAAGTTAAATAGTCATTTTTCTAAAGTTAATAAACTTGTAATTATTCTTTTGTTTTAATTAGATTAATTAATAGTAAATAACCCCCGATACCAAGCTCATGTTACAACATATGGCAATAGCAGAACTTTATGCTATCAAAGTTGAAAATCTTTATAACTGAAGGTCGTTGAATATAAAGTGAAAACATATGTAAATAGCACACAACACATATAATAAAATAATATCGGAGAAACACCAATATCAGAGTTTTGCATAATGTGTCACTGCTTAAAAGTTGTGATACCTTAAAACTATTGATCTCCTAACTCTAATATCATATGTCCCCGATCTTCGATTTCCACTCCCTCTAATTGTTGATATCCCTAAAGGCCTCTGATCTTCGATATGTGATAATCCAATGCACCTCCAACCTCCAACTTCTGATAACCATTCACCTCCAATATCCTATCTCCTATTCCTTCTGATAAGTGGAACAGATATGTGTATTAACATTGGTCTAATTGGAATATCACATCCACTCCATATTGGAGCTACCCAATATCGCCAATATTTTTTGTTTTCCCATTTCAGAAGTTGCAATGAGATTTTCTCCGATACCACTAGTTTCTTGCCACTTGTCACTTTCATATGGGGCCACCTTTATAATAATTGAAAAGCTTATTTTCAATGGTTTTGCGAGAATTTTGTTGTTTTAAGTTTTTTATTTTGTTTTCAGGTAAATTTAATAATATAACTAATAATTTTTGCTTCACTGAAATAGGGATGAACCTAGGGTCAATAAGGAGGAGGTGCCAGCTCGATCCGAGATTTCCAAACACTCTCTGCCATGTAACACGACACAGTTTTATATTGTGAATATTGTTGTAACAGAGACTAAAAAAGGGCTAACACCGTGAGAAGCAAATCAATCCTTTAGCTAAAGAACAACACTTCGTTGCAACGTTTTCCCAAATTTGGCTTGTTTTCAACTAAATACAAAAACCTCCAAATTCATTTACTTTTTATTTCTTGTTTAATGAGAAACCGAAGGGATCTGTTAACTCTATAATTTTGTATAAATACTTATCTCTTCAATGACATAGGGAAAGTTGTGATCACACACAGGGGATTCTTTGTAATAATTTGATTTTTTCTTTTGCACTATTGTAAAGCGCAAAGAGTTTTATTATAGAGATTGTAGAGAATTTATGGCTTTGTTATATAGGGACTTTGTACTATTGCAAGCACTTTCATTAAGAGTCTAAGCTACTCTCAAAATTGCGGTAAAAAAAATATTGGCATTGTTTTGATTAATTCTTGTTCTTGTGTACTATTACCGGAACTCGGGATTGTCATCTTACTGTGAAAGTTTCATCATTGGTTATAATATTTATTCTAAACCGTATTAAGTTTCTTTGATATTATGCACTATTTTTATGTCATTGACATTTTGTTGTCAAAACTTTGTTAAAGCTATTTTTGTAAGATAGAATGAGATCAGAATCAATCTTAATTCATTGAAGTATTCCTATGGTGACTGATAACTATTTATTATTCATTTACAACCTTATTTTGCTTTCACTTGTATTAATTAATGTGAACTTCTTCCTTTAATTAATAAAAAATTATATGATGAATTACATCAGTTCTTCCCATGTTTTAATTAGCTTTCTTTCGGATTGGGAAAGGGTTATCCCATTTCAATTTGAGATAGGTTTTTCTATTTTAGATTAGTCTTGCATTTAATTTTTTACATTTCTAGAAGTCCTCTTATTAAAGAGGCAAAGCATTAGAAGTGGTTTGGTTGAACCCCAAATCAGGTTAAGAGATTATTTTCTTGCCCAGCTAGCAGCAAGAGAGTCATCTTGATTTCTCTTTCTCTGTTGGTGAGAGATAGATAAATTATAAGCCAACAGAGATATAGAAAAAGGGTAACTATACCCAATAGAACCATTTGGAACTACCATTCAACGGATATAGATCTAAGTTACAAATCTTGACCACGTGGTCTCCCCTAATGTTTACGGCGAACATTTTTGCCGATCAACATTACCCTAAAATATTTTGTGTTTCCCATTGTCATCCAAGCACTCAGTAGACTTATCATAACAATCCACCTTAGTCCAAGATATAAACAATCCATACCCAACAACATATTGTATGATCCAAATATAAGTATATTTAGATGCACTAACATAGGCATGTCGTTCAACTCAAATGCATAAGATCTTACCCAGTAATGAACTCTTTTCCTTGTACCTATAGCCAGCTACACTAACTAAGATTCTTCGTGTACTTTTTTATTCAAACCACACTTATCTACCATATCAGAATATACATAACTATAATTAAATTCAGGGTCAATCAAAACAGAATCAACTTGATCACAAATTTTACCGTCTATCTCGATAATAGATGTCCGATGATATGTTTGCCTGTTATCCAATGCTGCATAAATCCGAAGAATATTTTTTCCCAACATCCCCCACTTTTTGCACCTCTTAAACATTGTAGATTTGTGGTCTGCCACCCTGATGTTGTGGACAATCTCTCCTATCATGATCCTTGCCACAATTCCAACACCAACATAGTTACTGATCAAACGAGAAATTGAATTGGTACCCATTTTCTGAGGTAGCAAAAAATCACCTGATTTTGAACACTGGTGATACCATAATACACTTTTTTTAGCCTATATTTGGCACTTTAAATTTTCTTATGTGTCAAGTATGAACATTTTTTTTCGATGCTAGTGATTTTCATGTTGATTTTGAAAAGTGTTGATGCAGCATCAACACATTTTTTTAAAATGTTAGTAATTTTCATGTTGATTTTGAAAAGTGCTGATGCAGCATCAACACATTTTTTTAAAGGATTTATTTTTGACACTTTAAATTTTTTTATGTATCAAGTATGAACATTTTTTCTTGTTAGTGATTTTCATCTTGATTTTGAAAAGTGTTGATGAGCATCAACCCTTTTTGTTTAGAGGGCTTAGTTTTTACACTTTAAATTTTCAAATGAATTAAGTGTGGA
>APFE031339612.1:0-10959 GCA_000404065.3 Pinus taeda | reverse complement strand
TTCACTTGCTTCCAATGAAAATAGAGGGTAACTAAAACATAAACATTTAATAAAACCAAGGTAACCAATACTTCAAAATTTAATAAATCTTAGTAATGTCTAATATAAAATTTCTATATTGCAAAATATTCAAAATACCCCTTATATTTCACCTTCCACTTATTTCTAATAACTTAAAAAATTAAAAAATATTACTAATGTCTAATATAAAAATTCTATATTGCAAAATATTCAAATTACCTCTCAGAATTATATCTCCTTAGATTTATTTTTTAATACTTTTAAAACATGAAGTATCGAGTTGTTGAATGTTTATTTTATGTTATATATGATCTATATGTGAAAAATTGTAATATATCAATTATAAATTTTTAATAACTTTTTTTCGTAACTTAGGAAATTTTAATAAATTTCCTAGTATAAAAACTTTAAAATATATTTGCAAACATATTTATTAACCCTCAGACTCCTAGAGAAAAAATGGATATTTTTTAATACTTTATTAAACATGAAATCATGGTATTGTTTGTAATGTTTAATTTATGTATTATATCATCATATATTGAAAGTTGCAATTATATTAATTTAAAATTTCATGAATTTTTTAATATTTTTTAATTTTTAGAATTTTAATAATTTTACTCGTAAAACTTTAAAATATGATATTTTAAAATATTCAAATTAACCGTCACTTATAACTACTAAAGAAAATGTCACTTATAACTACTAAAGAAAATACTGCGGCCAGAAGATTCATATATCCCCTTAGATTTATGAAAAGGACTGTTACAGTAAAGGAAATATTGTGGCAAGATGTAACTACTAAAGAAAATACTGCGGCCAGAAGATTCATATATCCCCTTAGATTTATGAAAAGGACTGTTACAGTAAAGGAAATATTGTGGCAAGATGTTTTATTAAGCGTGCTTCCAATGAAAAGGACTTTTTCAATAAAGGAAATATTGTGGCAAGATGTTTTATTCACCATTCTTAAAAATATTATGGCAAGATGTTTTATTAACCGAGCTTCTAATGAAAAGGACTGTTATAGTTGAGGAAATATTGTGGCAAGATGTTACTGTATCCTGTATTGTGATTTTTATTTGAAAATAAGTAATTCGTTGATAAGCACTTTTTCAATTTTACATTGAATATTTAGATAATTATTTATTTAATTCATATCTATTTAACTAATTTATATAATGTTTTTGCTTCTTAAAATTTTGGTTAAAATTATGTTAAATTTTTATAAAATAACAAATATAAAATATTAAATTGGCATTAGTTTTTTACAACAAAAAGGACATTTATAATATAATCAAACAGAAATTTAAATGAATTTGTTTCTTGCTGGTGAAAATAGATTTTTTACATGCATAATCAATGCTAAAACCTTTATGCATCCAAACCTAATACAATAGCATAGTACTCACTTAAAAAAACCACCTCTCACATTACAAGCTATGGAAAATCCTAGTACGAAAGACATTTAGTAAAGAATTTTGGAAGCTTGTTTCAGATCAACAGATTTAAAAAAAATAAAAATAAAGAATGTGCTGAACTGTGTTGCAGTTATTTGTCTTATAGTAACTTAAAAAATAAAAATAAAGCATGTGCTGAACTGTGTTGCAGTTATTTGTCTTATAGTAACTTTTTATATTTACTATAGCTCTGGACTTAACAACAAATTGCAACATTTCTTGGTTGCTCTGATTAAAAAATGAAATAGCAGCTAAGAATAGGAATACCTACATACCCCTGAAAAAGTATATTATCCATATGGGCAATAACTCTATTGCTTTTTCATTTGTCCAGCACATAATTGTTGAATTTACCAAAATGCTACCAGATGCTTCAAAAGAAATGTTGTTCTCATCAAAATCAATAATCTAACTACTCAACATAAAGTTGCACCCTGTAGAGTGAACGAAACTCACATTACAAGCTATGGAAAATCCCAGTACGAAAGACATTTAGTATAGACTTTCTAAAGCGTGTTTCACATCAATCAATTTAAAAAAAAATAAAGCTTGTGCTAAACTGTGTTGCGGTTATTTGTCTTATAATAACTTTTTATATTTACTATAGCTTTGGACTTAACAATAAATTCCAACATTTCTGGGTTGCTTTGATTAAAAAATGAAATAGTAGCTAAGAATAGGAATACCTGCATACCCTTGAAAATGTATATTATCCATATAAGCAATAACTCTATTGCTTTTCCATTTGTCCAATAGAGAATTTTTGAATTTACCAAAATGCTACCAGATGCTTCAAAAGAAATGTTGTTGTCATCAAAATCAATAATCTAGCTACTCAGCATAAAGCTGCACCCTGTAGACTGAACTAAGAGGCTAGACATACTCCCTGGAACGTGTATTTCCATTTTATCTGTACCAGGCTTCATCCTTATTCAAATATACTTGTATTACTACACACTTAGCCTAAGGTCATCCTAATCAAACCAACAGAAAACATAGAAACCTTCATGTCATGAGCCAAAGGATCAAGGGGATAAGAATAGGTGTCTCTATCAAAAGAAATTTGAGATATTGTAAATAAGGACAATATTATAGGCATAACCAATGTTAAGGAGGAAATTGAGAATGTGTAGAACTAGAAATTGTCCAAAAAGGTACAAAGAGAGGCCGATAGGATTATTAAATTAGAATCATTGAATTTTTCTAGAAGAGATGTTGGTTCAAGCCTAATGAATGAGCAATTTGAGTTGGCTGAAGGTTTTCTAATTGTTTTTTATTATGGTAAAATTATATTGATAATTCATTGATTTTACTTTCAAAAGCTTGAAAGAATTTGAAGAGGGTATAGAATTGCTTTGTGGGATTTGATCCCAAAATCATTGATTTGTAAATACATACTCAATCCCAACGGGGCAAAAATTTCAATTCTGGGCAATCACAAACCCACAACTTCTTCAACCTGCGCAGGTGACTAAGAGAACAGGGCAACATTTCCAACAAAGCATTTCCCAAAGAAAATTCTCCAAACTGCTTAGGTTTCCAATATCCCCAAGCAATTCTTTTAAATTTTTCTCTGACATGATTAATATTTCCAGGGACAGTTGATGTGCAACTTGGCGAGGCAACACTTCCACACTCTTGCAGTCTGAAAGGTTTAGATATTCAAGCGTCCTGATATTTGCAAATGTTTCCTCCAACAAGGTCAAATTGGAGCAATATTCCAAATTCAGATATTTAAGTCGAATTAAATTCCCGAAGGAATTTGGAAGCCCGTGCAAACTCCGATAGTGAGAGAGATTACGGTGTGACCCAAAAGAATCAAGCAACAACTTCATATCTGGGCATCTTAGGTGCAAGTATTGCAGTGAGGACAAATGACAGAATTCCTCTGGTAAAGTTTTAAGATGAATCAAATCTGACATACAAGTCACCACAATCTTTTCGATGTGCTTCATCCGTCCAATGGACTTTGGGAACATTGAAAGAGGAGCATAAACATGTAGCTCCTGCAACTCCAGAGGTGCCTGCCACACAACATTCATCTTACTGTGCCTGCCACACAACATTCATCTTTCATCAGTAAGAAAAATACAGAGATGTTAGCCTTTATCTACAAAACCCTTCAAATGCATTCGAGAGCCTGTGCTAGGAAAGCAATTGCAGCAACAATCTACCATAAATTAGGGCGACAAAGTAAAAAAAGGAATAAATACAAAATCGTCTTTAGCCCTAACCTGAGATTTTGCTTGCCACAGTTTTTTCAATTTGGTTCATACCACTTCTAAAACCCTTATATTCTTCATCGGAATCTAGGGAGGCAGGCAAGACAAGGTACAGTTGTTCCAGCGTAGCCGTGTCAGGTTTGGTGACTCTACCCTCCTCAGTATGCTTTCTAAATGACGATCTTCAGTTGCAACAAGTTGTAACTTCCTGACACGATATGGTTTAGGGTCGATCAACTTTCTCAGACAGTTTCCCAAAGCCTCATCACACCAATTTTTGAACCATGTGACTTCTTCGTCTGATTCTGGTTCTCGAACGTGATAGAAATAACTGAGGACATGAACCATCCTAATTCCCTGCCCATTGGTTATTACCTACAGATCTTTACGAACAAACTGTCAAACAAAAAATAAACAAACTGTCAAACAAAAAATAAAGAAAACAGAGCGATGAGTTTTTCTCTTTCAAGCAACAAAAAACTAAAACAGAGCAACAGTGATTCTGGTTCCCGAATGTGATAGAAATAACTGAGGACACAAACCATCCTAATTCCCTGCCCCTCGGTTATTACCTGTAGATTCTTTACGAACAAACTGTAAAATAGCAAATAAAGAAAACAAAGCGACAAGTTTTTCTCTTTCAAGCAGCAAAAAACTAAAATAGAGCAACAGGTTAATGTTAGAATGATTCAAGTACTTGCAGGCAATTGCTGCCACAAATCATCAATGTCGTCGGTTGTGAGCAGAGCTCCTCCGAGCATGCAGAAGGAAAACGAGGCGAGAATGCGGTTAGGGGTAAGGTGGTTACAACCATAACTATAAACCTAGAATAATGATGCATGTGGGAAACAGATGTCAAGCAGAAAGAGGAAAATTTGTGGCAGATGTCAAACAGCAGAAGATCCAGATGTCAGTGAGAGAATGTAAGTGTACACGACTATGTTCATTCAATGAATTCGTGATATTAATTCATAGTTTGAAACATCACATATTTCATGCACATTATATATATTCATATACCAATAAGAATGTATACTGAAACATGAGATACAAAATAGCAAGTGGTATAGAGGATTGAAACCTTACAACAATTGTCATCCAGTCTCCTCTCCCTTTTGTCTGTGGCTTTGTATTACATAATTCCGTCACTGGTTCACTGTAAACATAGGGGGCAATATGAATGGAAAACAGAAGCAACAAACTGGTCCACTTAACTACTTCATGTGATATAAGCTTCATACCTAGAGTAATTAGCCTATGGAAACTAAATTACCTGGTAATATAAAATATTCCTCATACCCAAAGGCTAGAATGGTTAACATATGGCGGTATCTGTGGTCCAATGGGTGTTATAAGTATTTTAGAGTATACCAGATAAAATAGTTCAATTATAGTGGCTCTGAAAGTGGTTGACGTTGATAAAAATATAAATAGAAAAAGACTATTATATAATGTGGTTACCTCTTGACAGCAGACTAGCAAAGGAATACAACATAAAGCCCCATAAGTCTTGATGTCATAAGGCCTACATTAACCTGCATTTTGCAAAGACAAACAATTCTCCTATATTAGCAATTTATCGTTTAAGAATTACACTGAGGAGCATATACAACTCTTCAACTAAATGAACTTGTGATAAGGAATCACCAACTTACTAATACCTACATTTGAATTATGTCATTGGAACTTACTTTTGAATGTAGGGAGATGCTAGTCATTAGTTGGAGAAGAAGTAGTGTCCATGTGATGAAAAATATGTTCAGGACGCATGATGCTTTTGGAGCATACCAAATGTACATCAGTATGATTCCAGCCAGGGAAGCAGCATAGGCCATCGTTGACATTGTAATCACTAGGATCCGACTATGTGAAATTAAATTTTCTTTGTTCATCAGTGTTATGTCATATACGAAAACTGGGTGATAAAATAAATGTCATGAGAAGGAGAAAATGGATCTCAATTAAAGAACAAAAAACTCTTCGATTTATAACTTTTAAACAGGGGAGGTGGAAATTTGAATATGTTTTTGGATGCATTATAATCGATGTTTCCATGAGTTATACAATTCAGATTTAGTACATTGGCATGTCAATTCAATATATAGAGCTGTGGAATAGATAAGGCAAGTTCTGTATTTTTAAGTTGGGATTTCAAGTAACAAAGTAAACGCCGATCTTCTGCATTACTCAAATTTTCTTCACTTTCTAAGGATGCTTCTCATATTCATCGATATGGTCATGAGGAAAATATGTGTGTATATCTGTTGATAGACAGGGCTTTATTTTTCTAATGCTACTTAAATGTTCTTGATTCTGTTATCTCCTGATTTTTGACAAGATCCAAGAAAGCAAACTCTAAATCAAATCTACATATTGGAACTAAATGATAAATGGCCATATGAATCTCAATTTAGGTTTTCATAGCCATATGCCTTACTTGCATCTTGACTATTTCTATGTTCTTGAATTTCCTTATAGGTTATTTTACCCATTAACATAATTAATACCAGTTCGTCATCCAGTAATTTTCCTTTTCTTTTCACTCTGTAAAAGGAATTTTTTGTGCAATCTAGTGATGGATTCCAAAGACGTTAGTTTATGATATGTCATTTTATGAAGTCCATGTTTGGACAATTTTGATGTCTAATTTCAATTTGCCACAAAGTCATGAAACCTGTCTAATTTAAGCAGAAACAGAGTAAAAATTGGTAATTTGAACCAGATTTGGTATTGAAATAGATTGCTGAGAATCATTTTAGGTAAACTCACCATAGAATTGAATAAAAGCAGACGGAATAAAAAAGGGGATCACCGTCAGAGCAATCCACATAAGGCTCTTCAAGGGCCACCATCTGGAATGCCATGAGTCACGACATTCATGCAACTTCGTAGTTCCAATTGTTGTAAGAAATATAGCGAAATAAAATATCTGAGGTGATGTTAAGGTAAACAGTTCAGACTCCAGAGGCCTATCGCTATGGTCCAATACTGTTGGGGAAAATAACGTGCTTGAAATCGCATGAAGTGCCCGACACGCATGTGCCACTTATAGTCAAATGGCATCGATACGCAGATATGATCTTATGTAAGTTATGTTTCCATGGTTATGCATTTGAAAATTGCCAAGGCCACTTGCATGTTAAAGCCCCCAGAAATAATCTAGTTTGTAACCAATGGGTGGTTAGTTCTGCATGAAAATTCAGACCTTGATACTGTTCTGGATTTACCTTCTGTGAAAGACATGATGCCACTTCAAACTTAAAAAGCTCATGACAAGAAATTAGAATCCGGTATCCAATGTGTTTAAAAGCCAAACAACTTGTAAGGCATATAAATTTTAAAATTGGATACAAAGCAGCCCAGGCTTACTCAAAGCACACCTTCTGTACCTAAGCAGTCATGACCTCCTTGACAGCCTTTCAAATATGTAAAAATGAAGATCTCAAATTCATATATATATAACGAAGAAAACGACATATAATGTAAATTAGTTTCATTTTCCAAAGCCAAATGTAATTACATGTATATCAAAAGAATAATAATCTAAATGGATGCAGATAAGTTAAAGAGCTATTTGAAAAATTCACGATTTTATGAGAATCTAAGTAAAGTTAAAAGTTGTAAAATCATGTGAAATGTCCCGAAGTGCAGTGAAGGGTCATCAGTACCCTTGGGTCAGCAGGTCTTCCATCTTATTAGCAGCCTATAGGGTCTACAGTTTGTTGTTTTCCATAGCGGTAGAGGGCTGTAAAGTGAGTCTCAAGGTTTTAACTAAGTCTCTTATTTCGTTGAGAACTGGTAGTGCATGAAATAATGTTTCTATTTTAACTTTCAACATTTTGAAATCAGTCATATTTTTCACCATACCATAATCATGCACACTACGCCATAGCTGCTTACATGGTCAATCGTATCTTTGTGATCCTCAATTTTGGTCCAGGTTTGTGATCCCAATTTTGGTCACAAGAAGAAATTTGAATTCAAGTTAGAAAACCCAATTTAAACCCATGAATTGTACATCAGTTGGTTTATTTGGAGTTTATTCCCATCTGGTCTCAGGTTCAAATCTTATGGAGAAGGTTTTGAGGTAGCTAGCTGTAGTGATAAAAACTGTCCCTTAAGGGGTTCAGGCCTACCGGAGTCTCACATAATAATGGTGGCAGCTTCATACAATAGCTCAAATCCTTCTTTCTAACATTGAGTTGGGGCCAACCAAAAAAATGTAAAACCCAATTTAGGTTTACAGTAACAACAAACAGGTATATTTAGAGGATTTGAAATTTCTAGTTTCGAGTTTAACAGTCTGAAAAGCTAGTTATGGATGGAATTAAAACATTAAACTAATGTGCAATCAAGGTACACACCCAATCCTTTATTTGCAAAAGCTAAATTTCATTCGAAATTCATAATTGAAGCGAAAGAAACAAAAACAGAAATTTTGATACTTACGCTCGAGCTCTGCTAATGCATTGTTACCATAATCCCGAACCATCCAGGCTAACAAATTTTTCGGGAGGAAGATGAACCCGTAGACATTTCGTGCCATATGAGGGCGAATATTTCAATTCTGGGCAATCACAAACCCACAACTTCTTCAAGCTGCTCAGGTGACCAAGAGAACAAGGCAATACAAATAATATACTCTTGACAATTATAATAATAAATATATAATAATTATTGACCATAACATATGGTGAAAGACAAATAAGTATTATTAATAATAACTAAATGTTATCATTATGTTATATGTTAGTTATATTATAGTTTGACATATAACCATTAATATACTAATATAATATTATATAATAAAAAAATATTGTATTAATATAATATCTATAAATATATTTAAAATAATATGGTTGTTATTATTTATATAGTTATTAATAATAAGAAATAGTTAGCCTTTAACAAGGTACACCTAATAATTATTAGTGTGGTTGATATATGCCTATCGACGTATGTCAACCACATTTACTAATGTGGTTGTAAATATGTGTTTCATATATGCTTATTGGCATATATCAATCTCATTGGTAAATGTGGTTGTACTAATTCTATAACAAAAAGAAAATTATCCCACTCCTTGCATATCGTCTTTGATTAATTTTGGGTTGATTAATAGTTTCAATTTCTTTTCTATAATATCGAGACATCGTTTTGATTTTGTTTCAATCAACTAGCCCACATCACTACAATCTCACTTCGATTTTCATGTAAATGAATGTTATTATGGAATCCCTTGAGAAAAAAGAGGTAGTCACAGGCTACGATGGATTCCTCATAGAAGAAAGGGTCGATCACAAGGAATTGGCTACAAAGCCTATTGTGAAAGATGTGGAGAGAGACATACGATAATAATGTACCTCAAAATTTTAAGCTCAATCTACAAGCAAACAGGACTCAGCAAACATACATATCAATCTGCTTCAGATTTAAAAGGCCGATCTACCAACATAGAAAACTCTGTTTCATTTTAAACAACAGACTTCAGTAAAGATAAAGCGATCTTCTTTAACTTGAAACCGCTGGACTATCAAAACAACCCTCTATTTTTTTCACATCAAACTGGATTTTTATTAGCATCATATAGACGCTGCCATCACACCCTTTTCCCAACGCAAATAAAAAAATATGACACCTGTTAGTTTCAAACAAAACAGAGAACGTTGTATTTCCACCTGCGTTAGTGATACTACAGTTACCAATTGAAACGTATTCATATGCCCATCGTATCCACCGATAAAATACACAGCACATCACAGGCTTTAATTCACGGTTAATAGATCAAACCAAAACAAAGCGAAAAAAAAACAACACATCTGTTCATCTATTTCTTGACAACGCAGGTCCTCAATTTTCATCGCTAAACGAACAACAAACTCCAAAAGACGCTGGTCCAACACCGCCTCTGAACTAATTCCCACCACCGTAATGATTATGAGTGATTGGATATTGCGCTGTCAATGATTGACTCCTCCCGAAATGGTGATTCGAACCCAACGCATCGGAAGCGACTAGATTCTGCATTTTGTTCCCGTGATCCAATACACAACTGCCAGTTAATGTAGATCCAATCTGATTCGTTCTACAACTGGAAATTAACAACCTCCAGGATTTTGAGGCGAAATTTCAGGAATCACAAATTCCAAATCCGCATTATTCCGAAATCCACGCAGTCTGGTTTCTTAATTATCCTCTGTGGGAAGATTCCACGCACAAAACTTAACACATGTCACAGATATTTGAATTGAAACCACAGTTCAGCATTCCATTGATACGAATCTAATTTGTTACATTATAACACAGATTTCCATCACACATTGGCGCAAACAATATATTTTTTTTTATTCATAAGCAACAACAACAGTAATAAAAAAAACAGAGATTTATTTCGATGACTTCTCACAAAGAACAATCTCCAGTTTTATTAAAAAAAACACAGTCCTCTTATTTAATTGGAGCTTTTCGCCCAAAAAAAAATAGTCACACCACACCTACGCTCTCCAAGATCACACACTCAAAAAACTCTCTCCACACCTTCAACCTTTCTCTAATTTATACAAATATGAGAAACTATTCTTCTTAGAATAGATTTCTTCTAGAGTTTCTCAACAAACTAATACCCCCTATTATTTAGCATTTTCCCTATTTTGGTTCTATTCCATGCAGGGAAAGAAACCAATTCTATTATTATGCCGTATTTAATAAAACAACTACAATTCTCCTAAAATAAATAGAAAATTTATTACTTAAACTATTTTTAAGTCTAATATATTTTTAACTAGCCACAACATGTGACCAAGATGTCACATTGCTGGCTAAGTGCTTGATGCTCCTACATCAGACTCCCGGGGAAGAAAACTAATCTTGTAGTTGTTTGGAGTTGATCCTCATTCTTTGTAGTTCTGCTGACATCCTCTACTGGTTCCTCTTTCCACTTGTTCAAACACTGATAATGAGTCTGACTCCTGGTTCTCTTTAGCACTTTCTTTTTCCTTTTCCCTGCTTTGGGCTTCCGTCTGTTATGGCGTCTCTTTGTGGTTCTTCTTCTGGCTTTTAGTATAGGTACCATTCTGCAATACATGACTAAATCACCTGTTTGGAATTCCTTTTTCCGCCTCCTCATATCTGCTCACTGCTTGTCTTTGCTACTGCATTCCCGCCATCTGCTTTTGACATCTCCCTCAAATATGCTTCTAGGAGTTAGCCAATTCACATCTACTTGGATTTTCTTCGGATCCAATTTCAGCTCTTCT
>APFE031339611.1:0-29127 GCA_000404065.3 Pinus taeda | reverse complement strand
ACATCTTGGTCTCGTCCCTGCCGCAGCGTGGTCCATCTGATGTATTTGTCCTCATAGCTTTTGACAGGGTAGTACTGCTCCTTGATGGCATTTCGAAAGTCATTCCAAGTGGGTGCGGCTGAAAATAACAAGCATGTACTTTCATCCTTCTGCTCGCAGTAGGTTTCCCACCAGTCCTTGACGTGGGGGGCTGCTTTGAGAAGAGCGAAAACAATCTTTTCCCGACTTGAAAATTCATGAACAGAGAAATACCCATCTAGCAGATTTAACCATTTATCTACGGCATCTGCCTCTATTTTACCCTCGAAGATGGGGATTTCGAAATTAACTTGTACCTTAAAGGGCGTGGCGTTTCCAGAGTCGCTGCTGGAAGCCGATGCGTCACCTCTAGGCAGCCACTAAAGGATCTGCGCAAAGCTATCCATCATCGCGTTCCTTTGCCGCTCGAGTGCTTCTTCGAGTAAGATTTTGATAGGATCTCCTGCCCCCTCGTCTTTCTTCTCATCTGCCATGGGAGGCCGTCGGGATTTTCGAGGCTCGTCTTGCAAAGGTTCGACCAGTTCAAGCCCTAACTCCTTATATCCTGACCTCGTCGGGGACATGCAAAGAAAAACCGAGAAAAAATAGACCGCTTTGATACCACTGATCCGGATTTAAATAGGAACGCAATAGATTACAGAGATAACCATCAATACAGAGATGTGATAACCATAAATAAAGAGATGCAGCGGAAATAACACTTCATTTCATTAATGGAAAATACCGAAATATGCTTACAACCAGAATTGGAAATAAACCAGCTAGGACGATGGTAGCTTATCTCTGAGAAGAGATGTGCGGCTACATGTCTCTGAACTGTTCCGAACTTGTGTTACAATGAGGCTCGAAGGCCTATTTATTATTGAGAAACAATGGAAAACCCTTCACATTCCAAAACCGACCCTTAGAAGATGAAACGCCAAATGGTGGGCCCCGTTTTGGGTAAATTGGTACATCAATTTCCCGGGGTCGTAACTTTGGCATACGATCTCCGTTTGACGCGTATGATAGCTCGTTAGAAAGATCTATCCGAGAACTACCACTTTGGGAAGGGCAACATCGGTCCATGGACCCATGTTGCCCCCAGGTTTCCCAAAAAACGTCGTTTAGGGCCTCAAAACGGCTCCGGAAGTTCAGGACCCGAAAAACTGCTAAAAATAGTAAATTGTGCTACAATTAAGGAAACTGAAGAAACTAAAAGAGACAATTGCGGGGGTCCAAATGGGATAGGTGGGTGGCCACCAACATCCACCTGGATCAGGAATATTGCCCAAATGCATTCAAGGAATATTGTAACAGGTTTGGCATAAAGCATGTAAAGATTGTGCCTGGTACTCCTCAACGAAATGGTGTTGCAGAAAGGATGAATCACACCATTATGGAAAAGGTGTGAAGTACATTGTCCAATTCTGGTTTGGAGAAGAATTTTTGGGTTCAAGCAGTCAGGACCACTTGCTACCTCATAAATAGATCTCCAACTACAAACTTGGATGGCGGTATCCCTGAAGAAGTTTGGACTGGTAAGAAGTTGAATTATTCTCACTTGAAAATCTTTGGATGTGAAGCATTTGTACATATTCCCAAAATAGAACTAATTTAGATGATAAATCTATGAAATGCATTTTTTTGGGATATGCGGATGAAGAATTTGGTTATCTTCTATGGGATATAGTCAAACATAAAATTATTAGAAGTAGGGATGTTATATTTAATGAGGCAGAAATGTTCAAGAGGATTGTAGGTGAGTTGGAGGTCAAGAAGGTTATTGATAAGTTTGAAGAGTAGCAGGAAAACATCCCACCAATGCAAGAAAATGAACAACAAATTCAGGACTAGGAAGAACAACAAGTGGAAAATGATGAACAAAACAAGAAGGAATCTTGTAGGAACCTTTACAGGAGATTCAACCTGATAATGCACCACCGCAGTTGGGTTGCAGATCTTTTAGGCCTCATAATCCTTCACAAAGGTGTCATCCTTCAAAGTATATTTTGTTAACTAATGAAGGTGTCATCACTCCTTCGTATCTCCAAGGCTGAGGAAGAGTCTAGCTGAGGTAACCACATACCAATATTTTGACTTGGTAGCTAGCCCTACCAAGCTGGAGAGGGTTCTCTCTAAAGGATCACAGCCAAAAGGGCCAGATAGATTAGGGTTTTAGGCTAGATGTAAAGCGCAAAGGGTTGTTTGACTTGATTTGGTTGGGTAGTCACAAGGATGAGCGAATTAGGTCAAAGCATGACTAGGTCAGGGCAAAGTGAATCTGAATTGTAGACATCTGATGGGGAAAGGTAGGAAAGGTACTTTAAACTTCGTAGTATAGTGATGAGATGGCTTATACTAGTGATATGCTAAAAAGAGCATGAGGGTCATGAATTCTTTTTAAACTGAAGAAATGAAACAATCTATGATGATTTTCCCAAAACAGAGCATACAAAGACGAATTCTTCTTATCACACCTTGAAAATCAAACATAATTAGAGTGAAATGAATCATGAAAGGAAAAAAAAATTCACGCATATGAAACTAAAGAAGAAACAAGATCAAAATACCATGCCATAGGAATCCCACCAAAATAGCCACAATTTCATCCAATATATTCCATGCCAAAGTCTGAAAGCTATTATAGCATCCAAGAGAGTCCAAACTATAAAATGACTAAGAAAATACATAATATAGGCCTCAAACCAACTCATCATAGCCTTAGGGGTCGAATCCATGAGAGGAGGAGCAGTTGCAAGAAAGACTGGACTGATAGCTAGAGTATAGGGTGGTCAAAGTGACTCATCCCTAACTTTAGCAAATTGATTCACTACAAGTCATGTAGGCCATTTAACTAATGTATTTACCCTAGATAACAATAAAAAACATAATACTTACATCATCCTTATCAATTACATCAGTAAAACATCAATTTTCCATAGGTGAAAATCAATTTGGAGAGAAACAGTGAAAATAGGAGAAGACTCTCAAACACGCCCTCTCTTTGTTAAACACACCCTTTCAGTGTCAAATGCACCCTCCAAGTTCAGGACTACTTGTTGGTGCCTTCCCGATGTCCAAATTTGCTCCAAGATAGCTCATTGGAAATCCCTTCAAGTCTAATTTCCAGATATGCCTTCAATTTTCAATTTGGAGCTCATTTTCCTTGTCAAAAATGCAATCTCCCAAGACTAGTAAATGCGCATCGCCCAAGCTAGAAATGAGGCAGAAAGGTGGTTTTTTGTTGGTTTTTGAGCTTTTTAGCTAACTTGTTTGTTTCCAAATGCTTAGCAAATTCACAGGGTGCATGTCCTCATCACTCTGAATCCAAATATGCTGACCTTTTGCTCATTAGATGCCCCAAAAAAGAGCGCAACACCCTAGATGTTGCACGTTTGACCTTTTAATTATGCTAAAAATGTCTCAAAAAACACAGAAAATCATAACTTGCAAAATTTGCTCAAAACTTGTCGAAATTGGTGGGCTGATTGTTGATCATATGTTTGAGGCATGGAGTGGTACCTCAACAAGAATGTCTAGCCTCCTTTTCTCCTCTTGCTTGTTCAAGGCTTCAATCTTCTCTTTTGCATCTTTGAGTTTTTGGAGTCAAACCCTAGGGAGGTTATGAAATGGAATGTAGGTGTAGAGAGTATGGAATAGTGTGAGGAAATTTAGGAGATGGAAATGGGGATGTGTGATATGAGGGAGGTGGCAAGGGGTAGTTTTGAAATGTAGGAATGGTGGTGGGAAGCTAGGAAATTGAATTTAGGGATGAGAATATGTTACTAGGGCATTGAATTTAGTAAGACAACAAAACAAAATGAAACACCATATAAATAAACTATGGAGGAGAGGAGTGATGTGATTTCAACCTACTTGTGGTGCTGGAGCATGTTGGTGACGCATTTTGAAGTTTGGAGAGGATGTTGTGCTTCGTAGGCTACCTCTAGAAGTTTCTAGGAAAACACACAACAATAGGGTCAAACGTGCCCTCTCTTTACAGGTGTGGAGCACCCTTAGGAAATGCACAGAAATTTCAGGCAAACATGCAACACTCTGGTCAAACGTGCCCTCCAAGTTCAGAACGCACCCCCAAACTTGCAGGTTAATTTGACTGCCTTCTTGAGGTCCAAATTGAGTCCAGGATAGATCACTGGAAATATTGTCCTCTCTAGTTTCCAAATCTACCTTTATTTTGCAAAATTGACTTGATTTGACCCTCCAATAGTTGATTCTCCCAAGACTAGTCAAAAAGTGCAAAATGAGGGTGCAAAATAAAGTGTTCTCTTGCAGGAAACATTTGGAGGTTTTTCTCAACTACAAATTGAGCTCCTGATAGCTTATTGGAAATTGATTTCTCTTGAGTTATCATTTGACTCATCAAGAAATTCATTTGTATATTCGAGTTAGGAGAAAAAATGATTTGCCCAAGGTCACTCTAGAAGTGCAACAACTCTCTTGTAGCAACTGTATGTTTGACATTTGTCCAAAACCATGACACCTATGTAAAAATGGAAGGAGATTTTTCATGATTTTCCTATGATAGGCAAAACCCTCTCTCACTTTTGTAAAATTCTGTTTGGTCAGAAACATAGTTTGAAGAAACATTGGCCCTGTGTGTGGCTAATGATTTGTCCTTTGGAAGGACTTCATGAAAACTAATGGAGGCATGATGTTTGTGAGTTGTAATGGCCTAATACTTTCTGAAATGATCTCCCTTAGGCCTCCTCTACTCATATGTCTCTGATTCCATATCCAACCCTAGCTCAGTGGGAGCAGAAATTAGGGTTTAATGCTTGTGGAAAATGATGATTTGGACACCCTTGGGAAAAGACAACTCCCTTTGGCACTCACTTAAATTTTTGAAACATTACCCTTTCACTTGACTATTTCCTTTGACAAATTGATCTTTTGATGGTTTTTGAGAATTCTTTGAATTTGAATTTTCTTTAATGAAGTTGGCATATAAAGATTGAGTTGGCAGCTTAGGAACAATACTTATTACATATAGTGAACATAAAATTACATGATGAAATAATAATTTCTCTTTACAAATCATCTTCACATGGTGAAGAGATGTTATTTGATCACCCTTTACTTGCTAGTTTTATGTAATGGAATGGAGTTTTATTGGAACCTTGGAAACCTTAATGACCTAATGGGACCTTAAATGACCAGGTTCCATGTGGACTTGACTAACATAACACATGATGACATGAGCCTTTAAAATGAATGTATGTTCAGCAAGACTCATGAAGGTGGGCTAACAAATATTGATTTTTTTGACTGGGGCTTTGGAGTTTGAACTTGGGCTACCATCAGTGAGTAAATGTTTACATGATGACCTAGGTGGAATGATAAAAATTTCAACATGGGACACTAATATGATATAAAAAGAGGAGTTTTGATCACTGATGGGAGTATGCCAATACTGACTCTAACAGAAGGTGAGCCTAATTGTTTTCAAGAAGCTTGTAAAGTTGAGCACAATAAAGAATGGAAGAAGAAATGAACTCTTTGCTGGAAAATAAAACTTGGGAATTGGTAAACCTCTCAAAAGGTAGAAAGGCTCTACAAAACAAATGGGTTTACAGGATTAAGCATGAAGGTGACAAAAAGAAGAAGAGGTATAGAGCAAGGTTGGTGGTGAAAGGATTTTCCCAAAAAGAAGGTATTGACTTCAATGAAATTTTCTCACCTGTTGTTAAAATGTCATCCATTAGAGGCATTCTTGGTCTTGTTGCTGCTTTAGACTTAGAATGTGAACAGTTAGATGAAAAACTACTTTCCTTCATGGTGAGTTGGAGGAAGAAATTTATATGGAGCAACCAGAAGGCTTCATAGAAAAAGGAAAAGAAGACTTTGTTTGGAGGTTGAAGAAGAGTCTCTATGGGTTGAAACATGAGCCTCGACAATGGTACAAGAAATTTGATTCATTCATGTTGGAACATGGTTTTCACAGGTTGGAAGCTGACCATTGTGTTTATATCAGGAGGTATGACCAAGGAAAGTATATCATATCATTGTTATATGTGGACTACATCTTGATTGTTGGGCATGATAAGAATAAGATCAATAGGTTGAAGAAAGATTTGGGTAGAAAATTTGTAATGAAGGATTTGGGACCAACACAATTGATATTAGGCATGCAGATTATGCGTGACAGGAAAAACAAAAGTTTGTGGCTATCACAAGAAAAATATATCAAGAAGGTGCTTGAAAGGTTTAATATGAAGGATGTCAAACCAGTTGGTACATCCCTTGTAGCCCACTTCAAGATGAGTATTGAATTATGTCCTAGTGATGACAAGGAGAAGGAAGAGATGAGCATGATTCCTTATACTTCAACAGCTAGCAGCTTGATGTATGCCATGGTATGCACACGACCAAACATTTCATATTCAGTGGGAGTAGTGATCAGGTTCCTTGCCAATCGAGGCAAACAGAATTGGAAAGCAGTAAAATGAATTTTGAGGTATCTCAAGGGCACTATTCATTATTGTTTATGTTTTGGTCATAATGAGACTGTGCTTGAAGGATTTATAGATGCAGATATGGCTAGAGATATGGACACCAGAAAGTCCACTACAGGTTATCTATATACATTTGCAGGTGCAACAATATCTTGGGTGTCAAGGCTACAAAGAATAGTATCTCTCTCCACAACAGAAGTAGAGTACATAGCTGCAACAGAAGCTTGTAAAGGGATTTTGTGGATGCAGCCATTCTTAGGAGAGATAGGAATAAAGCAGGACAAATATGTGCTATGATGTGATAGTCAGAGTGTCATTCACTTGGCGAAAACCCAACATTTCACTAAAAAACCAAGCACATTGACTTAAGGTACCATTGGATGTGGCATGTGTTGGAGGAAAAATAGTTATCCTTGGAAAATATCCATACTGATAGGAACCTTGCTGATATGCTCACTAAGATTCTACTAAGAAATAAACATTAGTTATGTAGAAGCATGATAGGACTTTGTGTGACTTGAATCATGACTCTTATTTGTCTTCAAGTTGGAGAAAGTTAAGTGTGAGTGCTAATGTCGACACCAACTCCCCGACAGCCCGTCATCTCAGCCATCACCGCCACACTCACGCCGAACCTACCGCACTGCGATTAGTTTCTAGATATTCATCTAAAATACATGTAGGATTCTAGATCTTCGTTCAACCTCTATAAATTTGTAATTTCTCTAGCCAAGGGGTGCAAGCAAAGCCAAGGCATATGCCTGTTGTGTAATATGAAGTTATTTCTGTTCTCTAGAATTATTTTTTTTCTCTTTGTCTTTCGAAATTGTGTTGTCTCTCACACTGTTTTACATTCTGCTGCCTCCGTTAATGTTTTGTTGCGTTGCTCTATGCTCTATCAGATTTACTGTCTTTTCCATCAAATTCTTATATCTTTTTGTCTTGTCTTATGCTCTATTTTTTAACAATATCATCTTTATTCTTAGTTATTCAAATAATTTCTAACTAAATATCTTAATGAGTCTCACCCAATTATCTTTTCAATAAACTACTTATGCATAATAACAAAAAAAAAATTGATAAACAAGTAACCACATGCAAGCTACCACATAACTACCTCAATTACAATAAACTAATTAGCAAACATAATTGAAAAGCTATTACTATTATTAAGTTTATAGAACAAAAACCCTTTTATTAATATGATGCAGGAGCATCCAGCTCCGAGGAGACAGAAGGTGGTTGACGGTCTCATGGAGAGACAAGAACACATAATCATACATGCATAGCTGGACAGGTGTTAGACTTGTCAGTTATTTTACTTTATTTATTTGTTTTATTTTTCAGAAGGTCGTTAGGACCAGGTCAATTAAAATTGTGAACTGTTTCTTTTCAATAGGAATTAGTAATAGTAAAATAGGTTGATAGTTAATTAGTCTCTTTATAAATTGTGTTAGTTAGGAACAGTTAGAATTGGTGGACAGTTACCCAATTATGTTGGGGCAGTTCTACCTGAACAAGAACTGTTGTGCCTCAGGAGATTAAAAGGAAAAAGACAAACAATGTAAGGGATTCCTCAGACAAAGAAAGGATAGATACAGTCATTTCTAAATAAACATTTATTTTTTTATTTTCTCTATTGAATCACCACTGTACAAACTCATTTCATGCATCAATACATAAACTCTGTGTAACAAAATTACGTTGGAATAACAAGACAGATAATATTCATAAGAAGAGCAGGCGCTGTCAAATATATCCCATCCAGACAAAGGAAGATGAGAATTCGTGAATGACAAGACCGATAATATTCACGAGAAGAGCAGACACTGCCAAATATATCACATCCAGACAAAGGAGGACGAGAATTCATGAATGCAAACAACCTTTCAGGTAATCCGAAAAAAAACCCTCACATTATTTTATGAACAAAGCAAATGCCGGAATGTAACAAATATAATATTGTATCATTTCACTAAATTGTTATAACAAAGCAAATACAGTCCAGGCATCTCACGTTTCCTTCGAACAAAAACTTCATTAAAAGGACAGAACCTCGAAACAAAGTTTCGAACAAATGTTTGTTACAACCATACGGCATAAACCAAATTAATACAGCAAGGAATCACCAACAGAATCGGCGAACAAGGGTTTCAAACAACCCGAGGGTTTCTATTAGCTAAACAACAAAACTACAGGGCGAGGGTTCGAAGCAACGAATACCCATCTTACAACTTAACCAAATATCGACATACAGGACGAGGGCTTGAAGCCACCAGATACCCATCTCACAGAACGAGGGTTTCAACAACTGAATAGTAATATTACAGAACAAAGACTCCGAAACGAAGGACCAACGTACAGGACCCAAGAGGGTTACACAGTCAAAAATAAAACCTATCTATTTCACCGCTCAGGTGACAGACCATAACGAAAATGAAGTCTCAGAACCTCTAAAGATACAGCCAAACAAATATCGAAGGACCCTACCCGTAGGGAAGAGCTGGAGAATGCGAGTGATTGCCAGAGACTGTGGAGTGCATTGAACTACAGAGACCGGCTTTATCGAACCACCTGCAACGAAAAAGGGAACGGATTAGTATAAATTACAGGCACAAATGATCATTAAAAGCAACCAACGGATGAGGGTTGAAGCGCAGAGCCTCACCTAGAGATGAGAAGGCAGAGTTGAGAAGACGAACGACCACCATACCCTGAAGACCAGTAACGAGTGCGTTAAGGTCGGAGAGATAAGGGGCAAAAACGTTTAACAAAGAACCTGTAATTACCTTGGCAGCCGAGTCGAAGCGCGCTAGCCTGGAGGAAACCCTGTCATGAGACGAGCTCAACAGTTAAATGAACAGAGACAAAACAAAAATAGCAAAAATCTATCAAACAAACTGTAAGCCAAAGATTATCGTCGTGTAGAACGAAGGTCGCCTTATAGTTGTTGTAACCCTACCTCCATAGCCACAAAGAGCCGAAGGCAGCCATCGAATCCGTGTTGAAACCAGAACGACGAAGGAGCAAGAGTTTCCACAGAGCAGAGCAAGTATTCGCACAGTGAAGGAGTAAGAATGAAAAACGAGCGGGCTTAGGGTTGACAAAAGCCAACGATTGTATAGTGGAGAACCGGCAGGTGGAGGTTCCAAAAACCAGCGTGACCAGTAGTTAACCCAAGAAAATATCGGGAGGACGTACCAGCATTTAAGTCAAACCACAGACAATTAAAAGCGCCAGTTGTATCATTACGGTTGCATTGGGAAAGGCGAGAGGCCATCAAAAGTGGTATCAGAGCCAGGTTCTTGAGTTGGAACAAATGGAACAAGTGGAAGCTGAAGGGAGAGGAAGAGGAAGAGGAAGAGGACGAGTAGTCCGTAGGATAGCAGATGAGGGACTTCGAGAGGAGATTCGCGTTTTGCATGAAATATTGACAGTGGTGGAGGCTGCGGGAAGGAGAGACCCAGCAGATGATAGTGATGAAGAAGTAGCTGAACCAGAGGACGAGTTTGAAGGGGTGACACCGGAACTTCGATTATTGAAGTCAGTTTTGCTGTCCAGTCATAAGCCAAGGCATGAGTTACCCACTTATGACGGGAGTTTGTCTGCAGATGTGTTACTAGATTGGCTGAGTGAAGTAAATAAATATTTTGAGTTTGAGGAAACCAGTGAGGATAAACAAGTGAAGTTCGCCGCCACCAAACTGAAAGGACATGCGTCCTTGTGGTGGGATAGCATTCAGGCAGAGAGGAAGAGGCTACACAAACAACCTATAAAGAAGTGGGCCAAAATGGAGGAAAAACTGAAAGAAAAGTTCCTGCCAAAAGATTACCAGATCATGTTGTACAGACAGGTACAGAACTTGAAGCAAAGAGGAATGACTATTAGGGAATTTACAGAGGAATTTTATAAGTTGAATTTAGGAGCAGGGTATGTGGAAGATACCCCAGAAAAAATAGCCAGATTTGTGAATGGCTTGAGGGGGAAGATTCTGGATGAAATCGGTATCCTCTCACCTCAAACGTTGGATGAAGCCTATCAGTTTGCACTGAAGGCAGAGGAGAAAATTAACCGGAAGCAGAACGCCAAGAGAGGAGGTGGATCTGGCAGGGGAAAAGGCAAGGTTTTTGGCAGAGGTAGAAGTACAGGTTCAAATGAGGAGAGCAGCAGTTCCAAATCTGCTGGCACAATAGAGAAGGACAATAGCACTAGGGAAGGACGGACAGCTCAGCGAGGGCGAGGATTTGGTCGAGGCAGGGGGACTGTCCAGTGCTATCGTTGTCACAAATTGGGGCACAAGTCATATGACTGTCCTGAAGGTGAACCAGCAGGTGGGAGATGAACTTATGTTGCTCAGTCGGAGGATGTTGAGGAGACACCTCAAGAAGTAGAAAACACATTGGAGACAGGTGAAGCTTTGGTGTTGAATAAAGTGTTGTTAAAACCAGCAAAAGAGGTTGCAGAACCAGATCAGCGAAAGGCTTTGTTTCGCACTGTCTGCAAGTCACAGGGTAAGTGCTGTAAATTGATCATTGACAGTGGGAGTACCGACAATTTAGTAGTTGTGGAGATGGTAGAAAATCTGGGATTGAAGAAACTAAAGCATCCTACTCCCTACAAAGTGTCGTGGCTGCAGAAAGGGCATCAACTGTTAGTTGAAGAACAGTGTGAGGTGGAGTTTCAGATCGGTAAGTATAAGGACAAGATCCTTTGCGATGTCATGCCAATGGATGTCTGTCACTTATTGTTGGGACGACCTTGGTAGTTTGATAGAAGTGCAGTTCATGACGGAAAAACCAACTGCTATAAGTTTGTTAAAGACGGGATCAACCATACGCTTGTACCCATGAAGGAGGAAAATACAACAGAAGCCAGTGGGGTGAAAGCACTACTGTTAGGCGGAAAGGAGTTTATAAAACAGATTGGGGACAACGAAATAAATTTTGTTGTCATAAGGAGACCAAAGGCAGTGATACTTCATACACAGATTTCAGATTTTCC
This sequence comes from Pinus taeda, assembly GCA_000404065.3. Taxonomy (NCBI): domain Eukaryota; kingdom Viridiplantae; phylum Streptophyta; class Pinopsida; order Pinales; family Pinaceae; genus Pinus; species Pinus taeda. Next base: position 17,632 of record APFE031339611.1, on the reverse strand, counting down.
CGAAGAAGTTCAAAAGTTGTTGCAGGATTTTGGAGACATTGTGGTAGATGATCTTCCAGATGAATTGCCACCAAGGAGAGTTATTAGTCACTGTATTGACTTTATACCAGGAGCAAGCCTGCCAAATAAAGCAGCTTATCACATGAGTCCTAAAGACCACGAAGAAATCAGGAAACAGGTCGAGGAGTTATTGGACAAAGGTTTGATTCGAGAAAGCATGAGCCCATGTGCAGTACCAACTGTTTTGGCTCCAAAGAAAGGAGGAGAGTGGAGAATGTGTACAGATTCCAGGGCTATTAACAAAATTACTGTTAGGTACAAGTTTCCCTTACCGAGAAGGGACGATATGATGGATTGTTTGAGTGGAGCGGCTTATTTTCGAAGATTGACTTGAAAAGTGGATATCACCAGATCCGGATTCGGGAAGGAGATGAATGGAAGACAACTTTCAAGACGAACGAAGGCTTATATGAGTGGCTGGTGATGCCATTTGGTTTGAGCAACGCTCCCAGCAGGTTCATGGGCCTGATGAATGAAGTGCTGAAGGAATTTAATGGTAAGTTCGTAATAGTCTACCTAGATGATATTTTGATTTTTAGCAAGACTAAAGAGGAACATTTCAGACATTTGCAGAGTGTATTGAGGAAGTTGCAGCAGAACAAGCTGCTAATTAATCTAAAGAAGTGTACCTTTTTTCAGCGAGAATTAGTGTATCTGGGCTTTGTCATCGTGGAAAATGAACTAAAAATGGACCCAGAAAAGGTGACAACTATAATTAGCTGGCCTTCTCCGAAAAGTTTATTTGAAGTCCGAAGTTTCCACGGACTAGCCAGTTTTTACAGGAAGTTTATGAGAAATTTCAGCGAGATTTGCGCAGCAATGCTGGATATGATGAAGAAGATGAACCAGCCATTTCACTGGACTGAAGCAGCAGAACATAGTTTTCAGATTTTGAAAAAGAAGATTACTGAAAGACCAATATTGAGACTACCTGATTTCAACAAACTTTTTCAAGTTCGTTGCGATGCCAGTGGTATGGCCATTGGGGCAGTCCTTAGTCAGGAGGATAGACCGGTTGCTTATTTCAGTGAAAAGCTAAACGAGAGCAGGCAAAAATACTCAACCTACAAAAAGGAGTTTTACGCCATTGTGCAAGCTTTGAAACATTGGCGACATTATCTGTTAGGTAACGAGTTTGTTTTGTTCTCTGATAATGCTTCATTACAGTACATTATGCAGCAGCATAAATTGAACCATAAGCATGCAGCTTGGGTTGAGTACTTGCAAAGTTTTACATTTGTACTAAAACACATTAGTGGGTAATCAAATAAGGTGGCAGATGCACTGAGTAGAGGAACATTGCTTCTACAGGAAAGCACGATGCAGATTTTAGGCTTTGAACATTTAAAGGAGCTGTATCCGACCGATATTGAGTTTAGGGAGGCCTATGAGGCTTGCCAAAACCCGCTGTTACGAAATAACAGCATGTGGTTAGACTATAATCTACAGGAAGGGTTGCTGTTTAAGGGAGGACAGTTGTGTATTCCCAACTGTTCTATGCGGGAAAACATTATACAGGAAAAACACAGTGGAGGCCTAGCTGGACATTTTGGTACTGACAAAACGATTGCTCAGGTACAACATTTTTATTTCTGGCTAAAGTTGCAGCGGGATGTGCAGAGGTACGTGAGTAGATGTAAAATTTGTCAACTGGCAAAAGGTCACAGTCAGAACACTGGACTTTATATGCCATTACCCATCCCTAGCCGACCATGGGATTCAGTTAGTATGGATTTTGTACTGGGTTTGCCGAAGACACAACGAGGTTTTCATTCAGTAATGGTTGTGGTAGACCGATTTTCAAAAATGGCACACTTTGTACCATGCAAGAAAACCAGCGATGCTACTTATATAGCACATCTTTTCTTTACTGAGATTGTGCGATTTCATGGACTTCCAAGATCCATTATCTCTGACAGAGATGTAAAATTCACCGGTCATTTTTGGAGAACTCCGTGGAAAAAGTTGAATACCCAGTTGCAGTTCAGCTCCGCTTATCATCCACAGATGGATGGTCAGACGGAGGTGGTAAACCGAAGTCTGGGAAATTTACTTCGAAGTTTAACAGGTGAAAACTCCCGGACTTGGGACCGTGTACTTGCTCAGGCGGAATTCGCATACAACGATTCCCCTAACCGCAACACAGGATACAATCCGTTCCAGATTTTATACGGCATGCATCCGCGAGGAGTGCATGAATTACGAGATTTGGGGAAACTTGAGAAATGGAGCGCTGATGGGGAAGATTTCGCCCAAGCAATGAGTAACTTGCATGAGCAGGTCAAACTGAAATTACAGGACAACAGTCAGAGGTATAAACAACGACCTGATACAAAGCGTCGGGAAGTTCAGTTCAACGTAGGAGATGAAGTCCTTGTGTGCTTACGTAAGGAACGGTTTCCAAAACGAGAGTACAACAAGCTAAAATTTAAGAAAATCGGGCCGTGTAAAATCATTCGCAAATTTTCTGCAAACGCCTATGAACTACAGTTGCCACGAGGGATCGGTATTTCCCCTATTTTTAACGTGGCAGATCTGTTTCCTTATGTCACTAATTCAGCAGAACATACAGCAGCAAAGCCACCGCGGGACACCAATTGTGAAGGAGATTCATGGACGAGACAGATGCCAATGGCACCACCCCTTGAGATCGAAGGGATTCTGGACACACAGGTAGCTAAGCGCACACGCAGGAAGGAGTATTTGCGGTATTTGGTCAAATGGAAGAATCGTCCGATAGAGGACAGTTCGTGGCTTAACGCAACACAGATACAGAAAACAGGCTATTCTGTCGACGACCTCATGGAACGGACCCATGACTTTTTGCCACCACGGGAGCCTGATGCAAGAGCATCCAGCTCCGAGGAGACAGAAGGTGGTTGACGGTCTCATGGAGAGACAAGAACACACAATCATACTTACATAGCTCGACAGGTGTTAGAATTTTCAGTTATTTTACTTTATTTATTTGTTTTATTTTTCAAAAGGTCGTTAGGACCAGGACAATTAAAATTGTGAACTGTTTCTTTTAAATAGGAATTAGTAACAGTAAAATAGGTTGATAGTCAATTAGTATTTTTATGAATTGTGTTAGTTAGGAACAGTTAATGTTAACCAATAGCATGGTAACAGAAATTGGTGGACAGTTACCCAATTCTGTTGGGGCAGTTCTACCTGAACAAAGAACAGTTGTGCCTCAGGAGATCAAAAGGAAAAAGAGAAACAATGTAGAAGATTCCTCAGACAGAGAAACAAAGGATACAGTCATTTCGAAATAAACATTCATTTTTATTTTCTCTATTGAATCACCACTGTACAGACTAATTTCATGCATCAATACATAATTCTGTGTAACTAATTTACGTTGGAATAACAAGACAGAAAGAATTCACGAGAAGAGCAGGGCGTTGACATATATATATCACTTCCAGACAGAGGAGAACGAGAAATTGCGAACGCAGGCAAACCATCAGGTAACCCATATAAACCCTCAAATTATTTATGAATAAAGCAAATGTCGGAGTGAAATCAAATAAAACTGTATCATTTCATTAGCTCTTATAAACAAAGTATACACAGTCTAGGGCGTCTCACGCTCCTTCGAAACACAACTCTCATTCAAACAGAACCTCGAAACAGAGTTTTCGAACAAGTGTATGATACAACCAGACGGAGTAAACATAGTTACTACAACAAGGAATCACCGAACATAATCGGGTGAACAAGGGTTTCAAACAACCCGAGGGTTTTAAACAAGCAAACATCAATATTACAGGACGAGGGTTCGAACTAAGTCATTAACCATCTTACAGAACAGGGGTTTCAAACAACCCAGCAACAGTATTATAAAACGAAGACTTCGAAACGAAGGACCAACGTGCAGGACCCCAAGAGGGTTACACAGTCAAGAAACCTATCTATTTCACCGCTCAGTTGACAGACTAGAACAAAATGAAGTCTCAGAACCTCTAAAGTTACAGTCAAACTAATATGGAAGGACCCTACCCGTAGGGAAGAGCTGGAGAATTCGAGCGATTGCCAGAGACCGTGGAGTGCGTTGAACCACAGAGACCAACTACATTGAGCCACCTGCAAACGAAATGGGGGCAGATTAGTATTGTTTACAGTCAAAACAATCATTAAAAACAACAAGAGGATGAAATAGAAGCACAGAACCTCACCTGAAGCTAAGGAGGCCGAGTCGAAAACTGCAACAACCATTATACCCCTGAAGACATGGAGCGAGGGTGTCAGGGTATGAAAGAGAAGTGACAGACAAGTTTATCAGGGAACAAGAGTTTACCTTGGCAACGGAACTCAAGCGCGATAGTTTGGTGGAAACCCTGTCACGATACAAACCCATCAATTAATCGACCAGAAACAACATTTAAACGACAAAATCCACCTAACAAAGGCGTAAACCAAAAGATTATCACTATGCAGAGAGGAGGGTGCCTCCACAGTCTGTTGTAACTCTACCTCAAGAGCAACGGAGGGCCAAGAATGTCCATAGAACCAACGTTGAGACCAGAACGACGGAGGTGAGAAAGCTCCCACAGAGCGGAACTAGAACTCGGCATAGTGAAAAGTGTAAAATGACAAATGAGCAGGACAGAGGTTGACAAAAGGCAAGGACCGTATAAGGGAGAACCGACAGGTGGAGGTCTTTAACCGGCGTGACCAGTAGATACCCCAAGAAAATATTAGGAGGAAGTACCCAGCATTTAAGTCAAACAACTGACATCATAAAAGTGCCGAACGCTATCACTTACGGTTGCATTGGGAAAGGCGGGAGGCCATGATTTTTCACATTCAAATTTTTTTGTTTAGTCCATGTTACCTGTGAAGTTCTTCTCCATGTTAGATAAAACTAATCATCTATTCGTGGGCTAACCAATGGATTATTAGAGATAATCATGTATGGAATCTACTAGACACTGGCATGTTTTTGCTGATGTGTCATCTACCATAGTATTTCTATCCATTACATATTTTCAGATCCCAAATTTTTGTATACTAGTCTAGTATATGATTAAGATTAAAAGAATACATTGTAGTCCATATTGCATAATATTGTGCAAATGAATTATGTTAGGTGAAGGATAACTTATAAACTCTTTGTAACCATTTCACCCAATGAATATGGGATTAATATTTGAATCTATTATTTGTTTATGATTACTTGCGTAAATATAAAATTATTTAACTATTAACATACTAGCTATTACTTTCTGTACATTTGGAAAATATTTTTCAGACTGAAATAATATGAATGATAAAGAAAATATAAAGAATAAGAGAATACAATAAATAATAGAAAAATAAAAAGAAAAAAACCTACTTGCATACAAATAAACACTACTACATATTCAAAATCTTGAATCAAATACAAATATATGTATAACAAATTACAATTTGTTACTAACCATAAGAATTTGAAAAATGGAAAATTATATCGACATCATTGTTTGAAAGGAATAATAGTATGCTTTTATCCAACATTTTTCATAAGAAATATTAAAATTATACTTGGAAAGTGGAATTTGTTGTAACGAAAAGAAGATAAAATTGAATGTACTTTATTAATTATGTCATTTAAGAGGAAGTTCTTTTGAGAAACAAAGAGAACCAAAATTTAGATTCCAAAGTTTGTATAATTTTATCAATTCTTAATAAATGTACTTTATTAAGTATGTCATTTAAGAGGATGCTCTTTTGAGAAACAAAGAGATCGAAATTTAGATTCCAGAAGCTTGTATAATTTTATCAACTCTTACTCATAAATTTCTTAATGATAAATTGAAACGTCATATATCTTTGGAGAAGACTTCTATGGCAATGTGTTGTTATATATTTTGTATTTCTATCAAGGTTCAAAATTTCCATATTCTTTTTTCAATTAATATTTCAAAATTTTTTAATGATAAATGGAAACGTCATATATCTTTGGAGAAGACTTTTATGGCAATGTGTTGTTATATATTTTGTATTTCTATCAAGGTTCAAAATTTCCATATTCTTTTTTCAATTAATATTTCATATTGGATACAAGAATATGTATGTGATTTTTTAAATAAAAATATATTTTTAAAATATTAATATATTTTTTGTGCTCAATCTTTTATTGATTTTATTAATTATTTAATTTAATTTTGTAATTAATTTTCTTTTCTTGTGTTTTATCTCAATGTACATGTTTCCGGTTAGGATAGGTAATTAGACATAATATTTCTAACATATACAGATAGTTAGATTTTAGAAATTTTAATGTTATTTTTCTAATTTAATTGATATTAAATTTATTCCAATATGTTAGGTGGAAGCTATACCAAATGAGAGCATTTAAATGTTATTTTTCTATTTTAATTGATATTAAATTTATTCCAATATGTTAGGTGAAAGCTATACCAAATGAAAGCAAGTCCAACGGGGACTTGCCATTAAATGATTCTAGCTTGTTGTCGCTGGAATTTTTTTTCCAACAATTAACATGCTAATTTGAACCATAAGGATATTGTTTAAGATGGTGTTATAATAAAATAATCAACTATAAATCTAAATTTAAGATGAATTCGCATATACACTTCAAAGCTATTGAATAAAGTTAAGATGAATTTTCATATACATTTCAAAGTTATTGAATAAAGTTAAGATGAATTTGCATATACATTTCAAAGTTATTGCATGTTATTCAAGCTACTTTTTATTGAGAGCAGAATTATATATATATATATATATATATAACAAAAAAACAAATGTTATAGAAATATTCAAACAAATTAAGTGATTATGTATGATTGTATGTTATTAATACTAATGTAGATCCATCTTACATCTATTAATCACTAAGTGGAATAAAGGTCAATTGCAACACCAATTTATTTGTGACTAAAAGATTGAGATTTAGATGGATTTATGTGAGTTTATTTTCTTATGACTATTATGGATGATGAAAAAATAAAACTTTATGAACTTTATTTTTCAATTGAATTTATAAGGATTACAATACACTACACATCTCTCCTATACCATGTTTAAAGTGCACCTGTTTACTCTTGCTGGGCAAATGAAATATGGAGTGCATAACCCTTTACCAATTGTGTTTTTGAATAATAATAATATATTATCATGGTTGTGATGGAATGAATAGCCATATTATCAATGCCTTGGACATGAACATTTTTTCCCTTGGAAAAATATGGAGTGCATAACCCTTTACTAATTGTGTTTTTGAATAATAGTAATATATTATCATGGTTGTGATGGAATGAATAGCCATATTATCAATTCCTTGGACATGAACATTAGTTTTTTTTACCTTGGAAAAATTTGGGGAGATCAACCCCGAAGGGAATCTTTTAAAGCCCGTTAGCAAGGCTAGCAAGGCCTAACCCCAAGGGCGTCGAGGAGAATTGCTTGTGTGACCTCCCAATCGGGGAGGTGCTTAACGATGAGGACTCAAATATTTGAGCTAACCCTTGGGGCTTGGACATGAACATTAGTTGTTTTCAATTCTAGTGAATAATTGATCCGTAGGAACAAATTTTGATCTCTTCTATGAATCATAGGAAACTACACTCAATCATTCCCAAAAAAGAACAAATGCTATACCAAATTTATTATTTCACACAACCTTTACATTTAAACTTTATCTATAAAAACAAAATGTTTTAGAGGTAGAAATTTAGAAGGAAGCATTAGAAACTCCTATTGAGTCCATCTAGTTGTACTACAATCTTAGATCACAAATTCCTCTTGCATTTAGTCAAAGTAGAGTATCAACCCTTAAGACATCAAAATCCATTATATGTACTTAGAAAGAAGTCTAGAATAAGAATATAAAAAACCTCATGATGGTCATTTTTATAAGTCGTATTGAATGTAGAAGACTCTTTTTGGCTTTGCCATGCCAATTAGTTCATTTTAGATTCAACTGGATTTTTTGTGTAGCAAATATATCTTTATAGAAAAACATTTTGAGGGAAATTACACATGAATTTATTCTTTTCAAATTAGTTTTTGTATCATTAGTATGGTCTTAATTTCAATTATGTGTGTCAATGTTTCTATATAAATAGTTTCGTATCGTAGACTTTAGTTAATTTATAGCTTCTATCTTCTCATGCCAACTTCTTTAATTCAATTTTAATTCAACTCGGCATACAATATTAGAGCTAAACAATTCCATTAAAGTCATTATGCCTTCATCATGAAAGATTCAAAATAGATAGTGTTGATCCATAACATGCACATGGGATAGATTCCCTTTGGACCCTTTGTGGGTGACTAATGAACCCCAGGATTGCATATTCATATTTAACACTATGTATTTTTAATATATTAAATTATATAATTCAATATTATTTTTATCATTTTCAATCACAATTGGATATAAACATGTTTTACCCATTTATTTGTGTTTCTTACATATCCAAAATCTAATTAGTATTCTACTTCTGTGCTATTCATTACTAAATTTAGTTAGTTCATTTTTATGATGTGTTTCTTATGATATGCTTTATTTTAATGAAACATAGAAAAAAAATTGATATTGTATATTAAAATGGCATAAGTTTGAGTGCCAATGCAAAACAATGTGGGCCTAATAATACCCACCTAGCATATAATTTAAACTAAAGAAAGCATTAAGATATGATATGAGATTGGGTAAACCTAGAATAATGTTGGTATAATAAATACCCATAGTCCAAGTTTCTACTCTCCATTTCTTAGGTTAAGAAAGAGATGCTTCATGTTATATCATTTGTACATCATTTATACTCTATCAAAATTAACTTGGGTGTTTAGTGACTTTCATTAAATTCACTCACCAAAAATAATCGTGTATAGTATGGAATTTGAGCTTTGGTACTCACATATGATTATACCCTTGAAGGTTCCTGGAACTATTCACCCATGCTTGACCCACCTTATGATTATATGGTATCTCTCAAATTATACATCACCTTCCAAGAGCTAGTTTCGCCCTGGTATAGACATGGGACACCATTGGGATGTTTAACATTATGGTGATTTCTTTGATTCCTTGTTACCCCATTGGTATCATACCCTTGGTTGCTAGTTTGCCTCATTTCTTTTTCCATTCGGTCACTTTTTTGGTGCATTTCCTAAGTTCACTAAACCATTTGAGGGCACAAACCCTTAATATGGGTCCATCATTACTTAGGATGCCTTAAATAAGGTTCGTAGCTATTTAAATATGTTTGGTAGTTGTTATTTAGTGGTAAATTTTAGTCGAATATCCAATATTTATTGATTTCGTCCTATTGATCATACCATAAATTTGCTTTAAATGGTATCACGAATGTGAATTAGCAAGTGTGATAATAGAGGTACATTTTGGGCCTAAATGACCTGCAATCTCATTGTAACCAAATCGACAACGTGTAACCAAAATACATAACATGCTACTTTTATAGGATTATGAAACTTATTGGAACATGAGAATGTTTCAAGTGAACTTCACAAGTTCACGTAGTTATTAAGTTAAAGGTTCCAATCAGAAATTTATGTTAGGATATTTAGACACTTAGGAGTTAGTTATGCTCAACTTAGTCTAATTTGTCTATTAGGTAGAATCATGTTTCTTTATTATGCATTCTTTGCATCATAACTTGATGGCCATGATGTATTCTAGACATAAAGTAATCTAAAGGCTTACATCCTCCTCGATATTAATGACTATTGATCCAAGACTTAACACCCAATCGGTCCATAACGTTGATTTAAAGAGCATGGGGACTCACTGTTAATAATGATTTCATGAGAAATATCTTATGTAAAGTTCTTTCCTCTTTCAGTAGTTAAATTTCCTCTAGCGGCCACATTGGCTCGCGATGTGGAGTATTTCCCTCTTTGAGGGTTTCAGCCACATAAAATACAAGAGCTATGATATTTGATCTAGTTGTGTGAGTATTTATTGAAGGTGGTTGGCTTATATGGAATAAATTATCATCCTGAACATGTATCATAGCATGTTCAAAGAGCTACTCTTTTTGTTGATCGTTATCTTGAGCTTGTGTTGCCATTTCTAATATTAATTATTTCCATACATTTTTTTCCTAAACAATTTATTCCATTATGTCTAGAGAATTGGTTTTAGTTAATAACATCTTTCCTTTCATAAATAAAGGTGTCTATTTTCCCAAGATACAATTTTTTTCATTATGTCATGAGATTACAATTTAATTATACTTAAAAATAATAATTATAGAGTTAGTTTTCCATTTTTCTGTTTATATTCTTAGTTTGATACTCTTTATAATTTACATTTTCCCTTTTCCCTTTTCCTCGCACTCTATAAAATCTTGGCAAATTAGAAGCAGTGTTGAAAATATTTTTCTTAACAACATATTCTCTTAGTAGTGTGCTCTATGTGATCTCAAAAAATAAAAAAATAAAGGGAGAACTTGTATTTTTTAGGCAAGTTAATTGATATTTAACCTCATTGTTGTTGAGAATTAGATTTTTTTATTTGTTTTTTACAAAAAATTGTTTTATTTTGGATAAGTATTTTTTTTTGTAAGCATTCACTCTGAGGCATTCACTCTGAGAAAAAGTTCCAACAACACCAACAGCAACAATCCTGTCCTCCACTCCACTACTATTAGTATGTGTTTTGCACTATCTCACTTGGTTAAAAGTTACTTTATATAGTAAGAGGTCTTGAGTTAAATCTCTTTTTAAGTTACATTTTACAATTCTTGTAAGCTTAAGTTATGTAACGTGCATTTTGCGCATATATATATATATATATATCACATCCAACTTTCATTTATAAATTAACTTCATTGTAAAAGTGTTTATCACTTGTTTTATAAAACTAGGTGACTTCATAAAGTAGTTATTTGTATACGTGAGCTTATAGGTAAAGTTAGTGACGATATTTTTATTATTAAATTTTCACCTCATCTATAACCATACACGTGTACTTACCATTTGGTTATTTTTTATCATTATTGCCTTTTTTTTTAATGACATAACCTTCATATTTCAAGCCCATTTTTACAGTTTTTTTAAATATTCAATTTTTTCCAGAGATGTCCATTTAGCTAGTCATTTTCAACTTTTGAAACCATATTATATATATTTGGATATGGCCACTTCAAGTTCAATTTTTTCCAGAGATGTCCATTTAGCTAATCAATTTTAACTTTTCAAACCATATTATATATATTTTGATATGGCCACTCCAAATGAACTTTTCCTTACTAGTGTTGTAACATGATTAGTTTTGATTAAACTACATGATCAAAAACATTTTGCTTCTATATATATATATATTACATGCAACTTTCATTTATAAAGTAACTTCTTTGTAAAAGTGTTTATCACTTGTTTTATAAAAGTAGGTAAAGTAATGTATTTGTATAAGTGAGCTTATACGTAAAGTTAGTGAGGGTTTTTTAATTATTAAATTTTCACATCATCTACAACCATACACGTGAACTTCTACTTACCATTTGGTTATTTGTTATCATTATTGTCTTTTTTTTAATGACATAACCTTCATATTTCAAGCCCATTTTTAGAGTTTTTTTAAATATTCAATTTTTTCCACAGATGTCCATTTAGCTAGTCATTTTCAACTTTTGAAACCATATTATATATATTTGGATATGGCCACTTCAAGTTCAATTTTTTCCAGAGATGTCCATTTAGCTAATCAATTTTAACTTTTCAAACCATATTATATATATTTTGATATGGCCACTCCAAATGAACTTTTCCTTACTAGTGTTGTAACATGATTAGTTTTGATTAAACTACATGATCATAAACATTTTGCTTATATATATATATATATTACATGCAACTTTCATTTATAAAGTAACTTCTTTGTAAAAGTGTTTATCACTTGTTTTGTAAAAGTAGGTAAAGTAATGTATTTGTATAAGTGAGCTTATACGTAAAGTTAGTGAGGGTTTTTTAATTATTAAATTTTCACATCATCTACAACCATACACGTGAACTTCTACTTACCATTTGGTTATTTGTTATCATTATTGCCTTTTTTTTAATGACATAACCTTCATATTTGAAACCCACTTTTAGAGCTTTTTCAAATATTCAATTTTTTCTAGAGATGTCCATTTACCTAGTCAATTTCAACTTTTGAAACCATATTACATATATTTTGATATGGCCGCTCCAATTGAACTTTGTCTTACTCGTGTTGTAACATGATTAGTTTTGATTAAACTGGGTGATCAAACAATTTCTACAATGTATTCTCTGGAATGATTGGATCTCTTAAGATTCACTAGCCAAAAAACATGTAGCCATATGGCTTCATTGTTTTCACCTCATTTGATTGATAGTTTTTCTTCAGCATGAATTTGTATTTTGTGTAATTGTTGTATGAATAATATAATCCGTGGACAATACATTTTTCCATGAACGGTTTAGGTTTCAAAACTGATAAGTAGGGTTTATCATTAGGATTTAACTAAAATAGACAAAAAAAAATCCATAAAAATAGTCCAACAATGCTGTTAAGACTGTAATTTTTTTGTGTGTGACATAGAATGCAAGGTAGGGGTGGTGTTCTAATGGTTTCTTATTCTAGTTGTTATTCCTAAGGCTGGATCAAGTTCATGATCCACTGATCCAACTCATGATCTAACTCAGAAGAGAAAGACTAAGCCAAAGCCCTCTCCTACACCCAAAAAGAGCTCTCGAGTAGCAACTTCCCCACAGGGTAAGATTTTCCAAGATTAAATTTTGGCTACCACAATGTTGTTAAAACTTCAATTTTTCAGTGTGACATAGAATGAACAAACTCAATTTTGAACAAACTCAATTTTGGCCAAACAACAAAAGACAATATTGATTATGATTTATTTCTCACATTTTTTAGAGAATAATATTTTGGCCATTTGGAAGAGGCAGACAAGTTCTCGGAATAATAGAAAGAAAAATGTATTATAGATATGTTATGTCCATAACTAATAAATCTCCCCACAAGACAATTACATCTCTCCAACTCTCTTTCCAGAATTTCTATGGTCCTGTATGGGGTCTCTCCAAACCAAATGCCAACAACTTGTATTTATTTCCTAAATGGTTGAAGTCTCTCTCTCCAGGCCGAAGTTTGGATTTTGTGTACATCCATGTTGGTCCTCTAGTAATCATTTCCACAGTTTATTATCAGATGAATTGATCAACTATATTGATTGTTAGGGAGATGGAAAGTTCCAAGGCAAAATAATGATCAGTGATGGGTCAATTATAACTCATTTATATGAATAAGTGGCACTAATTCCTACTGCACATGTTGATGGAAGATGATTTTATGGTTGGGTAAAGCTTGGATCTCTAAGCTGTCTCACATTTCAATATTTCAATATAGTTTGTTTTGGTATAGGGCTCATAAACTCATGGAGCAATTGAGCTCTGGACACCATTCTTTAATAAAGAATCTATGTGGTGAGAAAACTCATACCCTGGAAGAATGGATTTATGTATTCGCAATTGACCCATTGGCAATTTTGTTCACAGTAAATGGCAATCATAAAAATTTTACTTATTTTTTCTCTACTACTCTTTCTCTTGCTGAGTTTCATTTGCAACATGTGGTGCAATTACTTCTTTAGAATCCTTGTATCATATCAGATTATGGAATGTCTAAAAAAACACATCTCTATAAACCTATAATAAGTTGTTATATTCTCTTCTTTTAATTATTAAACAATCAGAACTCAAATTCAAATGTTAAGCTTTACTAACTTCTTTTTGAGTGAAATTATTTCTACAATATATTGTTAAACTTTATGTTATTCATCTTGTTTTTACAATTATATGAATATGACAAGAGTTTTAAGGCTTTTGGTGTTTGGAATCCATTTGCAACAGTAAAACACAAACCTAAAAATGATTTAATTATAAAATTTACTAAATAAAAATTTGTAGAAAAACATTAAACAAAATATGGAATGAGATATTACATGGCATCTGCATTTTCTATCAGATTTGCAAAACTAGAATGTATATAAAAGCTTCCTGTTTTGAAATTAAACTTTAAACCTCTTCCCAATAACTCAAGATTGATAGAATGTATATTATAACTTTAAATTTTACAAATTAAACTTTATCCCTGATCATTTGATTATATGTATATAAACTAAAATTTTAAAATTAAATTTGTTATCTTTTTAATTTACAAAATTATAACTTTAATTACATACATTTAAATTTTTTCTTTAATTTTACGGGTTTTCGAATAGGTAATATTTTGTATATTAATAGAAACGCTCATAGTGCCGATCTTATAGGCAACGGTAGTTAGTTTATATTCCGTTTGTGTGGAAAAATTAAATGTTCAATAAATATTCAGGTTTGTGTAGAAAAACTAACTTCGTTATCTTCCTTGTGTTTCTTGAAATTTAACATTTACTCGTTTAATAGTACTGTGAGGAAATGGTGATGAGGCAACCTTATACAGACTTACCATTCAGTTAATATTTTCCTGGAATTTCCCTCGTTTCATGTCCAGCTGACACCCACAAGACTTCTCTACCCTTCAAAATAAGCACCGCATCAAACCTGCATGCAAGACTTCTTTGTCCTGCAAAACCTCTACAATCCCCACATTAAACATGCATGCAAACAAAGAGACCGAATCCCCTTTATGTTTCTATTCCTCATTACACGTTGGTTGCGTGAGACTACAAATATATATACGCATCAACTTTTGCAGATATTTATTTGTGTAGCCATTTACTGATCAATTGCAGCAGAAATGGGTTACAGGCTTACCGTGGAAAGGTTTGTGTGTATAATTCTTGCTACTGTGCTGTCTGCTCATCATCAGTTTGTGTTGGGTGAGTTTGACTACAAAAATGCTCTGCATAAATCTATTCTGTTTCTGGAGGTTCAACGTTCAGGGAAACTGTCCAGCAGTAGCAACAGGATAAGCTGGAGAGGAGATTCTGCTCTAACAGACGGACAAATCCAAAATGTAATAACAATATCTTCTCATTTTGGTATTGCCATCTGTTCCGGATTGTTTTAGAAACGTTGTTTCCTGAATGTTTTAGAAGTGTTGTTAATCATACCCAAAATGCCAAAATAACGACGCTGATCTTATCAATGCGAAAATAACGAGGGTATCTATTTTGGCGAAAACAATTAATACTCCACCCAAAACTTATTTAGATCAAACAATTGATCTCTCGGAATTGATTTCTCAGCACTATCAGATTTCAGGATATTCTGAAAATATACAATTAAGTTATTAACATAAAGATCCCCGCAACCCACCTACAATGTGAATTCTTACTCCAATATTTAGAGTTATGAGTTTGCAACAGCTTGATTTCTATCAACATTCTCTGTCCATATAAATTAGGAAATGATTATTTGGTGCAGATCTTCAAGAAGTCTGGAAAGATACAATGATGTTCAACATGGCTTTTACTGTGTATTTATGTAGGTGGATTTGGTGGGCGGTTACTACGACGCTGGGGATAATGTGAAGTATGGGTTTCCGATGGCATTCACCGTTACCATGTTGGCATGGGGAGCCCTTCAGTACAGAGATGAACTTGCAGCAGCGGGAGAGTTGGAGAACGTTAGGGATGCCATTAAGTGGGGAACTGATTATTTCATCAAAGCAAGCGCCACCGAAAACCAGCTGTGGGTTCAGGTGAGTTAATTACCATCCCAACTAAATTTACTCATGGATCACAACAAAATTTACTAAGGCTCACACCAAATAGCAATTATGAATTTAGTTATGGTTTTGTTTTTAGGTGGGAGATCCAACTGCAGACCATAACTGTTGGGAGAACCCAGAGAGGATGGACACTCCAAGGACTTTGTAGAGAATAGATACATCCACTCACGGGACAGAAATTGCAGCAGAGACTGCTGCAGCATTGGCCGCTTCCTCCGTCGTCTTTGCAGCCATTGACAAACCTTATTCCATTCTCCTACTCCAAAGAGCTACTTCGGTATAACATTATGCGTACTCTAAAATCACTTATACTGTTTTATTGCTTTAAAACAGCGATCGCAGATTTGAGCGATATTGAGATATTTTAGAGGAAGGCTAATGGTTTAATTTCTTTTCACTATTATATTCTACTCTTAGAATTTAGAATCTAGATAACTTTAGTAATTAAAACAAACATATGATAGGAATTTCTTTTCACCGTTCTGTTCTATTCTGTTCTTGGAATTTGCAGTCTAGATAAATTTAGTAATTAAAACATGTGATCGGTCATATTTGTTTGTGGATGAATGTTTTTCATAACTTTTATTTTAAATTTA
The DNA here is from genome assembly GCA_000404065.3 of Pinus taeda. Lineage (NCBI taxonomy): Eukaryota > Viridiplantae > Streptophyta > Pinopsida > Pinales > Pinaceae > Pinus > Pinus taeda. The sequence continues at coordinate 1,279 of APFE031339611.1, read as the reverse complement.
ATTTAATGTCTTTATTTTTGGAATATTTTGGGATCAGAAAAATATGGGTGAGATTACTTATTTGAGGTTTCTTACGTTTTTTATGATTCCAAAATATTCCAAAAATCTCTTTAAAATGCCTATTTTTAACATGCCTATAAAATTCGTGTCTTAGATTCAAAATTGAAAATTAGTTTAATGAATTGTCTTCTCCAACATTTTAAAATACTCATATAATTGAATACTAATTTAGTACAGCTCTTTCGTTCATGTGTTAGATTCAAAATTGAAAATTAATTTAATGAATTTTCTTCTCCAACTTTTTATGATACTCATGTAATTGAATATGTCATTTAGTACAGCTCTTTCGTTTTGCTGACCAGTACCGGGGAACATATCATGGAGAATGCCCTTTCTATTGCTCTGTCTCAGGCTATGATGTATCTTTCCTTAACATTATAAATTTTACTTCATTTTTCACTTCACACTATTATTTATTTAAACTACAGAGTGAGTAACTTCTTGAAGTCTTCTTATTCCTCTACTATCTAACTTACAGAACGAGCTTGCATGGGCAGCAGTGTGGCTATATAGAGCAACTGGATTGCCATATTATACCAAATACATACTCCACCAGAATTTTTGTACTTCCAATGAGTATGAGTTCAATTGGGATCTCAAATGTGCAGGAGTTCAAATCCACCTATCTAGTGTAAGTCCATATTCACATAAACATATGAATCACCAAATGTTCAATTGACAAAAAGTTTAAGACTCACCACTTGACCTTCAACTGACCACATCTTCATAAAATTAATAAACCTGGCAGCTATATTTCTCCGGAGAAACCAACCTGGAAGTTTTCAGAGGCCAAGCAGAAGTGTTCCTCTGCTCAGTTCTTCCACAAAGTCCTCAATTCAAAAATTCCATCACACCTGGTAAATGGAAGTTTCTCCCTATCATGCTCCGAGTTTCAAAATTAATCTCATTAACAGTGTTTGTATCTGTTGAGTTTCAAAATTAAGCTCATCAACAGTGTTTGTATCTGTTGCACTTGTACAGGAGGTTTGTTGTTTGTCAGAGATGGTGCAAATACACAATATGCTACAGGCACATCATTCCTTGTATCAGTTTACAGTGACTTACTGTCACGATATAAGCAATACCTGCAATGTGGCGATCAAACATATGAACCAAGCATTCTTATTGCATTTGCCAAACAACAAGTACATATACATATTATAATTTTTCAAGTGTTGCAAAATATTTAATTAATGAGGAGAAGAATTGAGCACACTTG